>QUSE01000039.1:2865361-3040961 GCA_006508115.1 Apiospora malaysiana | reverse complement strand
TATATATAAATATCCTAATATAATCTATAGCGAATAATAATAAATAGCTAGGATAAATTTTTAAAAATAATTCATAAAAATAAACCTTGATTAACCTATAATTTCGATTATTAGATCTCTAGCGTCATTATTATCTACCAAGCCTATTTAGGCTTTAATACGGTATTAGCGTAACCTTTAATAATCGGAATCGTTATATTTAAGCGGTCTTAATATATTATAATTAAAGATAAGGCCGGATAATAATTTAATTTAAATATTATTATTTAAAGTATCTCGGTATATTATTATAATTTTATAGGAAACCTCTAATACCTATAGGATACTATTAAAATTAAAGAAACGATTTCGAACGGTACCTTTAATATACCGGCAGCCTATCTAAAGCCCTTTTTTACCTTTATTATATTATTCCTAATAAAATTCTTTTATAATATAAAGGTCTAAGTTTTTAAAATTTATTTAAATAAAATTAATATTATTTAAAAGGTCTATTCCCGATAAATCGCGGATCTCGCGAAAGCTATTTAAACGGCTAAAATAACAATCTTTCGACCTATATTAAAAGCGGTTTAAGGTAACCGCCTTTAAAGTAATAAGCCCTAAGCTAACGGGCCCTAGGATAATTACCTAAGAATAATTTAGGCTAAGATAACGAGAATTATAAAGCTTCTTCCCGCCGCTAGGATAATTTAGATATAAATATTGGTTAAAGGAACGGTATATTATAAATACTTTATAGGGATATATAAAAAGGAAATTATTATTAAATTTTATAATTTAATAAAGGATAATAAGAAGGTTATTAAATCCTAATTCTAGGGTAATTTAAAGAATAATCCTAAAGCCTTTATTAATTATATTAATTAAACTATTTATTAAAGCGCTATAAAACCCCTTAAGGTTCTAATTTTAAGGGATTTAAATATTAACGTAATTATAATTAATAATATTATTACCTTAAAAGAGCCCCGGCCTTTCTATAATATTTAAATTAATAACGTTATATTTCTTAAATTAAGAGATATCTAAATATATATAACCTTTATAATATAAGCTAAATTATTAATCGAATATATTAATTAATAAATAAAGTATATTAAATATAAAGTTAAAATAATTATACCGATATATAAAATAATAATTTATATAATTCCTATATACTCTTTCTATTTAGAAAGGCCTTAAAATATAATATTATAATTATAAATATTAAATATTAATATCCTTTAAGATATTAAAATTACTTATTCCGATTAATTAATTAACTAAGGAATTATTAAATCGATTTTCTCTATTATAATCGAATTTAGCTAACTTAAGCCGGTAAATTAATTTATTATTTCCGGCTATCTTTAATTAAATAAATTATATATTATTAAATAATATAATAAATCCTATAGAGTTAAATAATATCTTTAATATTAAAAATATAAATATATTATTACTTAATATATTATCGAATATAATATTTATAACTTTTATACCTAATTCTATAATATAAGGAAATACCTTATCCGCTCTTCCCCTATTATCCTTAAAACCCTTAAATATATTAATTATAAAGGATAATACCCTATTTAAAATAATAATTATAATTATCGGAAACGCGAAGCTATTAAGGTTAATAACGCTTTAAAATATAAACCTTAATTCTAACCTATATTAATAATACCCAC
Source organism: Apiospora malaysiana (assembly GCA_006508115.1). Taxonomy (NCBI): domain Eukaryota; kingdom Fungi; phylum Ascomycota; class Sordariomycetes; order Amphisphaeriales; family Apiosporaceae; genus Apiospora; species Apiospora malaysiana. The sequence continues at coordinate 3,039,282 of QUSE01000039.1, read as the reverse complement.
CCTAATACCTACCCCGATACCCGCCCTAATAACCGCTATAACACCGATTAATACCGCCACCCCTATACTACCTATTAGATAACCTACTAGACTAGTTACTATTAATACTATTAGCTCTATTAACCCCCCCGAAGGCCTAACACCTTTAACACCTAAAGGTCTAATACCTTTAATACCCTTAATACCCCAAATTATTAAACTAGCCACGGAACCGGCCCCCGGGCCAGCCCTTAAAGCACTACCACTACTAATACCGATAACCGCACCGGCACCAAATACATTAATAATTAAGGCTATTACCCTAAAGTAAACTATCGACAATATTATCCTATAATAAACTATTAAAGATATTATTCAAGATTAAATAACCCGAGCTACTACCTAGGAATTAGCTTAAAATATTATTTTATAAATACCTTCTAATCCTATTTTTATAATAAATATTATAAAGGGTATTATAAATAATATCTTTATCCCCCCGGAATCCCCCTTTACCAAATCCGAATTAAATATAACCTATAAACCCCCTAATAATAAACTTAAAATCGACCTTAACTTCCGTACTTAATAATCGATATAAAGGGCCGTATTTTAAATATTTAAAATAAATTATTAAATATAATTTAATATTAAATTTAATAATAAATTTATTACTACCTCGAGCCTAAAGGTAGACTTTTATAATAACCTATTATTAATAAAGAAATAAAAAAGGAAATATAATAATAATAACTATCCTAAAATATTATAAAAACTACCGGTTAATTTAAATACTATTTTATATAATAAAACTCTTAATAAATATAATATAATAAAAGCTATTATAAAACCCCTATTAAAAAAAATTAATAACTCCTAAAACTCCTCCTCTAAAAATAAAATATAGATATAAAAAAAGGATAAATTAATATAAATTACCTCTAATTTACTATATATATAATAAATAATATACCTACTCTATATATCTTATAATATAATATCTATAAATCCCGAAAAAAAATAATAATAGCTTTTTTTAAAAATCCGAAAATCCTAAAATATAATATTATTATAATCTAAAAATTTTAAATTAACCCCTAGGAATATAATAATTATAACCTAAAGGCCTCGGTTTTTACCCTTTAACTCTTAACGCTAGATAAAATTACCGGAATAACCTTTTATATAAATAAGCGGCTAAATTAATTATAAATTTCCTTTATTAATTATATAAACTACTTAATTATATTAATTATTTTATATAATTTAATTAATATTATTAATATATTAAAAAATCTTTATATTTATAATATTTATAATAACCCCTCGAGGAATTAGCCGCTTATTATTTTAAAAGCCTTTATTAATACCTATTATACTTATAAGGTAATTAACCTAACCGCCTTATATCTTATTATAAAGGATTTTAATATTAAGAACCCATTATAAATTATAGAGGACCTAAGGAATAAAGATACCGCGCGGGATAATACCCTATACCTTAAAGATTTCTTAAATATTAAAAGCTTAGAAATAATATTACCTTTAAATATTTATATTAGATTACAAAATACCTTATCTTTTATTATTAACCTAGTTATTTATTATTAAATAATAATTAAATTACTTTTTAAATATAAAAAGGCCGATAAAGTATATTATAATTCTAATTACTATCCTATTTATATTATCCTCTAATTATAATTATTATAAACCCCGTAATATCCCCTTAAGAAGCTTTAAATTAATATATTAATAAATATATTTAGGATTTAATTTATTACCCGATTACCCCGATTATAAAATAAATTATTAAATTAATAAATAATTAATATATTTTAGGAGGTTATTTAAACCCTTTAGGATATAATTAAAGAGGTTATATTAATAATAAACCCCGTAATTTATTATAAACCTAGCTTCTTAATAAAATATAAAATAAAATATTATAAAACGAACTACCTTAAAAAGATTTAATAATACTTTAGGATATTAAAAAATTAAATAATATATTATAAAGCTAAGAATTAAAAAGGTATAATAATAAAAGAGGCATTAATTAAAGCTTAATAAAAAAAGATAAATAAAGCTTATATTAAGGGATTAAAGGGTATATAAGGGTTAATTAAAATATTTAAATCCTTCGGTTAGGGTATTTAAAAATAAAACGTTATTCCTATTATTAATAAATAAACTATATTTAAGGGAAAGGTAAATATATTTAATAAGGTATTCTTTCCCCTACTATTAAATAAACTATCCTTTCCCCTACCGAAAATTAAATATTAGGACTTTATCCCCTACCTACCCTTTATTTAAAATAAAGTTATATAAGCTATTTTTAAACTATAATTATATAAAGCCTTAAAATCCTTTAAAATCCCTAATTATATCCTTTATATCTCGATAAACCTTTTAATACCTTTATTATACCCACTCTTTAATTATTACCTTTTTCGGGGCCTTTACCCCTTTAAAGATTCTATTATAATAATCCTTAAAAAGTTTAATAAAATTATTTATAATATTACGAAATTTTTTAAACCGATCGCCCTTTTAGAAATAATCGATAAAGCTTTAAAATTAACGCTAACTAAATATATTAATTATTATATTAAATATTACTCCCTATTATTATAGGACTATATTAAAGTTTATAAAATAAAGTTTATAGAATATATAATTTATATATTATTAGAACGTATTTATATAATATATAATATAATTAATAAAGGGAAATATTTAATAATTACCTTATTAATATTAAATATATTAAGGACTTTTAATAATATAGATTATAATAAATTTATCGATTACCTAATTAGAAAAAGCCTATTAAAGCCTATTATTTAATAAATTAATAATTAATTAAAGGATTGCTATATTAAGCTTAAACTCTTTAAAGGGGAATCTAATTAAATCCTTTAGAATTACGGTATCCCTTAAGGATTATTATTATCGCTATTATTATAGCTATTTTATAATATAGACCTTCTTAATAAAATCTTAAAGGAAAGAATTATTATAAAAAGAATTATAATACCTATTAAAAGTATTAATATAGTAATTATTATAAGGGCTTTAGGGGCTATTCTAGGGATAAATAGCCCTAAGGATAATATTAATATTAATAATAGTAGCTATTTTTAAGCGATCCTTTAAGGTAGCCTTAAAATAATTATTATTATATAGATTAATAATACCGGTATTTTAATTATCGATAAATTAATAAAGATTAATTATAAAATATTAAAAAAGGTATATAAGAAAATTATAATATAAATAATAAAATATAGCTATATCTTTATATTATAAAAGTATAAATTAATATATTTCTATATTAAGAAAGCCTAAACTCCCTATATACTTAATAAAAATATATTAATATTAAAAGTACATATAGGGGTAAGCGTATTTAATTAAATCGTAGCTATATTATAATAAATATAATTTAACCTTAATAGGATACCGTTAGCGGAATATTTATAACTTTTTAGAGCTATACCGATCGAGTTAACCTAGAAATTATAATACCTAGGTATCTAATTTAATCTAAGCTTTATTTAACATTATTATATTTATAAAATTATATAAAAAGTTCGAAAATCGATTATAATATTAAAAGCTATTTTTAGCGTAAAATAGGGATATAATACCCTTTAATTTCGGTAATTTTATTAGGTAATAATAATATTATAAATTATATACTATAATACAGTATAATATTAATTCTATATTAAGGCCTTAAAAAAAGGTTTAATAAAATAATACCTAACGGCGTTACGGAGGTTATAATAAAAAGCTTTATTAATAATTATAGGAGGCCTTTAATCTATAATACTCTTAATAATATATATTAAAATATATATATTCCCTATTAAATAATAACTCCTTTAAATTAATTATATAATTTACTTCCGATTACGGTCGAACCCCTTAATAACGTATTATAATATATTAATATCCAATATAATATAAAAAGCCTATTAAAAATCCCCCTTTATATACCTTATTAAATATTATTAATAATATTATAAAATATAGCTATTATTCGAAATTATTATCCCTTTTATTATTTTATTATAATAAAAATAGGTTATAATAATTATTTTAAAGGGAAAGAAAGTTAATAAAGCCTATTATAAATATATATTAAAGACCTTCGGGTCGAAATTATTAATATTTTATATAAATAATAATAGATATAATAAAGGGATTAGAGCGGCGACTTTCTAGCCGCGATAATCGATTTCTAAGGTTAAAAAATCGGAAATAATATATATAAATACCCTTATATAATCTATAATTTATTTAGCCGAACTCTAAGATATCTATATATCCTTTAAGGTTACCCTATAATTATAGAACCGGAAATTTACCTATATTGATATCTTTATTAATAATTAGGTTATTATTATATTCTCTATATAATTATAATAACAATCTAGATAATAGTTATTATAATATATTTCCGGATAATTTATTACCTTATAATAATAGGGTATTAATATTAATATTTATTAAATTCTAATATATATAGGAGTCCTAGGTAATAAGCGCGTTAATAAACTAGCTAAGTAAGTAGTAGAAGCTCCCTCGGCCGCTATAAAGGCCCGATATACCTATATTATAATTATATTTATATTGCGCTCTCCCATTATAATATATATACCACCAGCGCCAGCTCTAGCGCTAGCTCTAGCGCCAGCTCTAGCGCTAACTCTAGCGCCAGCTCTAGCGCCAGCTACCCTACCGCTAATTACCCTATTGACTGCTTCCCTATTAACTACTACCCTATCGATAATTACCTTAATATATAATATTATAATAAAAGCCCTTCGAGCGGCTAGCGCTATAATGGCCCCCCCTATAATCTAGTACGCTTAGCGTACCCCTAGGGCCTAATAAGTATCCCGGGGCCGTATATAATATACCTTATAAGGGCTTATAAAGCCTATTATTAATTAAGCCCCCTATATAATAATAGCTATATAATATATATTAGCTAAGAAAATTATTATATAATATTAAACCGATAAATAAAAAAATATACTTTATAAAAGGGTATTATATTATTACCTCCTATAGTTTAAAAAAGCTACTTTATTATAATATTAGGATATAAAGCGCGCTATATTAATTATTATCTTCTAGCTCCGGATTAATAAAATTAGTTTATATAATTATTTATAAATAATTTAAAAGATCGATTTATTATTATATAATTATAATAATCGCTAAATAGTCCGATATATATTACTTAATTATAGGAAATATAAGGCGCTTAAAGAGGAGGTCTAAGGGATACCTAACTCCGATTAAACGGCCCCTTAGCCTCCTACCTCTATATAGGATTTATAGAAATCGAAACGAATTAAAATAATAATTTTTTTTTTCCGGATAAGTTTTTTAGGACGTTTTATTTAAGTATAAATAAAGGATAAATTACCCCTTAGGAAATCCCTAAAGGAGTCCCCGGATAGTTCCTTAAAGGACGGTCCCCCTCTATTTTAAAACCGTAATAAATAATAGACCTTTTAAGCTAAATAATAACCCCCTTTATTATTATAATTATATATACCCCCGCGAATTACTAATAATTCCTATTATTATTCGGTTAATTATTAGATCGATCGATCGACGGTTAAAGAGGTTACCCGGTAGCTTTATAATATATCGGCTTTATATTAATAAATTTTTATAAATAATATACTTTATAAAGCTTCCCTTAATACTTTTATTAAAAGTACCTTTCCTAATACCTTTATACTTTTTTTATATAATCGATATTAGGAAATTACCTACTTAATTAATTCTAATTATTATAATTAAACTTTAATAATTAACCGTTAACGCTCGATTTATTATAAAATATAATAATACCTCCCGGTAGACTTTATTATATTATTATATTATTTACCTTAAAGCTGCCTATATAATTATTTTAAACCGTTATTATATCCCTCCCTTATTTACCTTCCCTTCCCCTTTTCCTTTTATTTTTATATATAAAAGTATATCCTATAATATATATAATTAGATAATTAATAGATAATAGGTTTAATAAAGGACGCGGTAGCGCGTTTAAGACCTATATAGCTTTTTTAAGGCGGGGGATAATAATAAATAGATTCTATAAGGTAATAGCCTAAATACCTTAAGGGGATAAGAGTACTAGAAAAGTACCACGGGGGCGTTATTATAATATATTATAATAATTAGTATAGCTATAACGTTTATATAAAGCTAGGCTTTCGGTCGGATATAAAATTAATTTATATTATTATTATTAATATAATCTATAATTTATTTAGCCGAACTCTAAAATATTTATATATCCCTTAAAGTTATCCTATAATTACGGAACCGGAAATTTATTTATATTAATATCTTTATTAATAATTAAATTATTATTATATTTTTAAATAATATTACCCTTTAATAATAGGGTATTAATATCAATATTTATTAGATTCTAATATATATAAGAGTCCTAGGTAATAAATATATAAATAAATTAATTAAATAGATAATAAAGGCTTCCTTAGCCGTTATAAAAGCCCGATATACCTATATTATAATTACCTTTATATTATAATCCCCTATTATAATATACCTATTACTATTATTACTACTAATTACCCTATCGATAATTACCCTAATATATAACGTAACTATAGATACCCTTAGGGCTGCCGGCGCTATAGTAATCGTATTAATAATTATATTAATAATTATATTACTATTCTAATATATCTTAAGGGCTTAATATATACCTAAAGGCCGGGTATAGTATATCCTTTAGGGACCTATAAGGTTTATAATTAATTAAGCCCCCTATATAATAATACTTATATAATATATATTAATTAAAAAGATTATTATATAATATTAAATTAATAAATAGGATAATATATTTTATAAAAAAGTATTATATTATTATTTCTTATAAATTAAGAAAGTTATTTTATTTTAATATTAAAGTATAAAGTATATTATATCGGTTATTATATTCTAACTCTAAATAAGAAAAATCGGCCTATATAATTATTTATAAATAATTTAGAAAATCGATTTATTATTATATAGCTATAATAATTCTTAAATAATTTAATATATATTATTTAATTATAGGAAATATAAGGTATTTAAAGAAGAGGTCTAGGGAACGCTTAATTCCGGTTAAATAGCCCCTCGGCCTTTTAACTTTATATAGGACCTATAGAAATTAAAATAAATTAAAATAATCGTTATTTTTTTCCTTTAAATAGGTCTTTTAAAATACTTTATTGAAATATAAATAAAGGATAAATCGCCCCTTAAAAAGCCCTTAAAGGAGCCCTTAAAGGAACCCCCGGACGGTCCCCTAAAGGACGGTCCCCCTTTATTTTAAAACCGTAATAAATAATAAACCCTTTAAATTAAATAATAATCCCCTTTATTATTATAATTATATATATCCTTATAAATTATTAATAATTCTTATTATTATTTAATTAATTATTAAAATAATTAATTAGTAATTAAGGAGGTTATTTAATAATATCGTATTATATCGGTTATATATTAATAAATTTTTATATATAATATACTTTATAAAGCTTCCCTTAGTATTCCCTTTAAGTATACCCTTTCTAATACTTTTATATTTCTTTTATATAATTAATATTAGAATATTATTTATTTAATTAATTCTAATTATAATAATTAAATTCTAATAACTAATCTTTATTTATTTAAAGATACGATAGCTTTACCTTAAGAATATTATATTATTATATTATTTATTTTAGAATAGTTTTATATAACTACCCTAGACTTATTATTATACCTTAATAATATTCCCCTTTCCCTTTCCTTTTTTTTATTATTATATTTTATAATATATAAAATAATATAGATAATTAAATAAATTAATAGAATAATATAAAAAAGGCGCGATAATATATTTAGGGTTTATACAGCTTTTTTAAGGCGTTAAATAATAATAAATAGATTCTATAGGGAAGTAACCCGAGTGCCTTAAGGAGATAAGAGCGTTAGAAAGGCGCTATAAGGGTACTACTATAGTATACTATAATAATAAGTATAGCTATAACGTCTATATAAGGCTAGGCCTTCGGTTAAATATAAAATTAATTTATATTATTATTATTATTATTATAAAGCCTCCCTCACTATCCCTATTAAGGATATCCCTTTTAATACCTTTATATTTCTTTTATATATTTAATATTAAAATATTATTTATTTAATTAATTCTAATTATTATAATTAAATCCTAATAACCTCCTATTAATATTTATTTATTTAAAAATATAATAATATTATTTTATTAAATATTATATTATTATGCCGCTTATTTTAGAGTTATTTATATAATTACCTTAAACCGTTATTATATTTAATACTTTACCTTTCCCTCCCCTCCCTTTTTTTTCTATTTTATTATATTTCTAGGTATAATCTATAATTAAATAATATAAATAATAGGTAATAGGTTTAATAAAGGATACAATAGTATATTTAAGGCTTATACAGCTTTTTCGAGGCGGTAAATAGTAATAAATAGATTTTATAGGGTAGTAGCCCGAGCGCCTTAAAGGGATAAGAGCGCTAGAAAGGTATTATAGGGACGCCATTATAATATATTATAATAATTAATATAATTATAATATCTATATAAGGCTAGGCCTTTAATTGAATATAAAATTAATTTATATTATTATTATTATTTTAACTTTATATTTAAATATACTTTATTTATTAAGTAACATATTTAATTAATAATTTAATTTATATTATAAAGGTTATATATATTTAGATATTTCCTAATTTAAAAAATATAATATTAATAATTTAAATATTATAAAAAGGCCGGGGTTTTTTTAAAGTAATAATATTATTATTTATAATTATATTAATATTTAAATCCCTTAAAATTAAAACTTTAAGGGGCTTTATAATACCTTAAGAAATAATTTAATTAATATAATTAATAAAGGCTTTAGGATTATTATTTAAATTATCTTAAAATTAGAATTTAATAACCTTATTATTTTTTATTAAATTATAAAGCTTAATAATAATTTCCCTTTTATATATCTTTATAAAATATTTATAATATATTATTCCTTTAATTAATATTTATATTTAAATTATCTTAATAATAAAAAAAAGCTTTATAACTCCCGCTACCCTAATTTAAATTATTTTCGGGTAATTACCCTAAGGCTTATTAATTTAAGGTTTATTATCTTAAAGGTAATTACTTTAAATTATTTCCGATATAGATTAAAAGATTATTATTTCGGTTATTTAAACGGCTTTTATAAGGTCCGTAATTTATTAGGAATGGATTTTCTAAATAATATTATTTTTATTTAAATAGGTCTTAAAAATTTAAATCCTTATATTATAAAAGAATTTTATTAAAAATAATATAATAAAGGCGAGAAAGGGCTTTAAATAAATTGTTAATATATTAAGGATACTATTTAAAATTATTTCTTTAATTTTAATAATATCCTATAGATATTAGAAATCTCTTATAAAATGATAATAATATATTAAAATACTTTAAATAATAATATTTAAATTAGGTTATTATCCGGCCTTATCTTTAATTATAATATATTAAAATCGCCTAAATATAATAATTCTAATTATTAGAAATCGCGTTTATATTATACTAAGGCTTAAATAAGTTTAATGAATAATAATAATATTAGAGATTTAATAATCGAAATTATAAGTTAATTAAGGCCTATTTTTATAAATTATTTTTAAAAATTTATCCTAATTATTTATTATTATTTTCGGTTCGTCCTTTATTTATATTTAAATAAAGTATCTGAAAAGACCTATCCAAAGGAGGAAAATAACGGCTATTTTAATTTATTTTAATTTTTAAAAACTTTATATAATAATAAGAGGTTAAGGAGTTATTTAACCGGAGCCGGGTATCCCTTAGACCTCTTATTTAAATACTTTATTTTTTTATAATTAAATAATATATATCGGACCGTTTAATAATTATTATAATTATATAATAATAACTTAATTTTTTAAATTTTTTATAAATAATTATATAAGCCGATTTTATTAATCCGGAATTAAAAGATAATAATTAATATAATATACTTTATACTTGAATATTAAAATAAAACAACTTTTTTAAATCGCGGGAAATAATAATATAATATTTTTTTATAAAATATATTATCCTATTTATTAATTTAATATTATATAAATTTTTTTAATTAATATATATTATATAACTATTATTATATAAAGGGCTTAATTAATAACGGGCCTTATAGGCCCTTATAGGATATATTATATATAGCCCCGGGGTACCTATTAGGCCCTAGGGGTACGCTAAGCGCGCTAGACTATAAGGAAGGCCATTATAATATTAACCGCTCGAAGGATTTCTATTATAATATTATATATTAAGATAATTATTAATAGGGTAATATTTAATAAAGAAATAATCAATAGGATAATTAATGATAGGGTAATTAATATTAGAGCTAGCGCTAGAATTAATATTAATAATATATATATTATAATAAAAGAGCGTAATATAAAGGTAATTATATTATAGGTATATCGGGCTTTTATAATAATTAAAGGAGCCTCTATCGCTTATTTAATTAATTTATTTATATATTTATTATTTAGAACCCCTATATATATTAGAATTTAATAAATATTAATATTAATACCCTATTATTATAAAGTAATATATTATTTAGAGATATATTATAATGATTATTAATTTAATTATTATTAAAGCTAAATAAAGGATATAATAATAATTCAATTATTATAATTAGAAAATTACCGCTCTAACTTTATTATTATATTTATTACTATCTATATAGAATATTAATAATTTTAATCTAAAGGTTTTTAATATATATTTATAATAAATTTTATTAACCTTTTTTCTTTTTAAAATAATTATTATAATCTATCTTTATTATAATAGAATAATAAAAGCGGTAATAACTTTAAGTAATAATTATATTTTATAATATTATTAATAATATTTAATAAAGTATATAAAGGGGGATCTTTAATAATGTGTGACCTTTAGGGCATAATTATGTGATGAAAGAAGTATGGATTTAGCCCGATTGGGCTGTAGGCCTAATCGGCCTATTTACCTAGCTATTATGTAGCTAGCCGTTAATAATTGTGGCTGGGCTACCGGCGGTATGGCCGGCTGGTTTAGCATGGTTGCCGGCGATAGGTTGTGTACTACTATCTCGCCTATAATGGGTCGTAATTCTTAAGCCTGGTAAGTAGGGCTAGCTTATCCGGTTATCTCTAGTTGGCGCTTATAGATTCGGTTACGTTTCTCTAAGTAGGTAATATAGCTTTTAAAGTTTATTATACTTATTGGGTGTATATATAAAGTTTATTTATTTAGATATAAGGTATTCTATAAATATAATATAACCTGTAGCTTAATTATTATTTTAAAGGCCTTATAATTATATATATATTTAAAGGCTTAAATATATAGCTTTACTAGGCTTAAAGCGTTATTATAACCTTAAGTTATATTTTATATATTCTTCTAAATATTAATAGAGTTAATACGGAAATATTTATTAATTCTAATAAAATATGCCTCCAGGTTATTAGGTATAGCTATTTTATATATATTATTAAATATATTAAATTAGGTAAATATAAAGCCTTTTAATAATTATTAATAGTTTTAAAAGAAAAGGTATAATTAGCCGTTATTTATCCCAATATTATTATAAACCGAATTAATCTAATTCTATATATTATAATAATATATATCTATTCTAATAATATAATTATCCGAGCCCCCGAATTTAAGGTTAAGATCCGGTTATAAAAATTTAATATACTTTATTTTCTAATTATTTTATATCTAACTTTAATTCTTAATTAATTATATAATTATAATTATAAATATATTTAAAATATTATTAATAGGTTTAAAGTTAAATATATTTATAAATGCGGTTATGAATTAATTTATATTAATATTTAGGTAATTATTTAAATAATTACCGGGATAGCTATTTTATCTATCCTAATTAAGTAATTATATATTCGGGCTTGGGATAGGTAGTCGACCTTAATTATACCCGTTAATTAATTTATCCTAATCGTTTAAATTATTATTTATTTTATCCTTTAGGTTAAAAATAAACGAAAAATTAATATTTTAAGGTATTAGAAATCTTATTATTATTATTAATAAAAGGAATAGGCTAGATAATAATCGATTATTATCCGAGTATTTAGATAAAGTTAATAATATCTTTATATATCCTCGTCCTGTAATAGATAATCCGGAATAATTATTATTACCTTTAATTAATTAGATAATACCTAATTAATTTAATCTATAAGGAGGATTAACTAGGTTTCGCTTAATTAAAATATAATAGTATATTATTATATATAAATTTAATAATAAATTTAAATATATATCCCTTTTTAATATCGATTAATATTAATTTAATAGATTATTAAATAAAGGCGGTTCGATATCTCCCTTTAGAATATTATATAATTATTTATATCCGATAATAAATTAGGCCGGAATAATAGGGTACCGATTAATATATCTTAGGGTATATTAGGCTATAATATTAAAGGACTTTTAATTAATAACTTAATAATCTAGGTATAATAATAATAGGGTAGATTAGTTTTTTATATACTATCCGGTTTTATTTATAGATCGGTTTCTTATATTATTAATAATTCTAATAACCGGTTTATTTAATTATTATATATATATAAATAATTATATTATATTAATATCTAATATATATTATATTATCGGTATAATTAAATATTTATTAATATATTTAAATATATAGATTATATTTCGAAGGCCGTTTTTATATATAATAATCTAGTTTATAATTAATATAATTTAAGATATTTAGGAGATAATTCGTTATTTATTATATAAATAATTAATAAAGGAAAGTAATCTTCGATTAGGATATATTATATAATTAGGGTTTAAATTAAGGTTTAGGTTAGAAAATAATCGGTTTCCTTATACTTTATATATAATATAATTAAGAAGATAATCGGACCCTTTATTTTTATTAGGAAGATTAGTATTTTAAGATCGGTATTTCGTTTTAATTTAACGATACCGATTTTTATAGCCCTATTAGGTATATTTATTATTAATTATATATATTAATTAATTAGTTATACCGGAATATAGGGGTATTAATAAAGAGCCTGCTATCGGGCTAGGGTTGATATAAAAGAGTTAAATATAGGTAAAGGATAGGAACTCGGTTATTATTTCTTATAATTATGTAAATAATTATTAATAGGTTAGTTAATAATTAGGTATAATATTGGTTTTATTTATACCGAGAGATATTATTAATTATATGACCTTTAAGGTATAATTATGTGATAAAAAAAGTATGGATTTAGCCCGATTAGGCTGCAGGCCTAATCGGCCTATCTACCTAGCTATTGTGTGGGCCGAAGGTCCTATAAATAAGCTTTCTATATTATATCAAATATTAATATATTATAATATATTATTAGGAGATTCGATTGTAATTAAAGGTAGGTTATATAATTAATTTAAAGGAATTATTATTTAATAAGGAATATATATATTTTAATATATATCGCTAGGAGTACTATAGATTAAAGGCCTCCCGTAATTATTAATAGAACCTTTTATTATAACCTCTATAATGCCGTTAGGTATTATTTCGTTAGGCCTTCTTTTAAGGCCCTAACGTGGGGCTAGTAAAAATATTAAAATTATAAAGGATTTCTTAATATTTAAATATTAATATAAAGTTATAATATATATAGGGGATAAAGATAAAATTAATATTTATCCTTTTATATTCTTTTTAAATTAATAAACCTTATATATATTATTAAAGGGAAAGCTTAAGGAGATAGGCTTATAGGGGCCTGTTTTATTAAATTATTCCTAAAGGTTTATTCTAATTATTTATTATTAGTTTTTCTAATAATAATCCATATACTCCTCTCGGACCTCGGTTATAAGGGAATAGTAGCTCACTTTATCTCTTTACCAACTTGGTACCACCCAAAGCCGATCAGCATATTAGCGGCCGAGGCCTGCATTATAACTCCTCGGCTTTGCAAGAGGTCATAATCCCGCCAGAACGAGCCACATTGGTAATGTTGGCTCATATATCATATCTTGAAACAGGGGCACGCATACGGACGAGTGCATGGTCACAACACTTCTGGGCATTCGATGAAGGCTGGATGTTGGTGGGAGGCCTTTGTTTCCAGTTCCAGAACAAGACGGTCGACTTATTTGACATTGTGGATGGGACTTGCCGAGCGGAGTGGCGTTTCTTACCAACTATACCTCCAAACACCGTTGATGGCATCAATATCACTTATACGTCCTCAAAGGTGCGGAACGCCGGGGAACTGGCTTGGTCACTACAGCCGGTCGCCTGCACTGAAGACGAGCGAGTGGCTTGTGTCGCAAACCACTCGTCGGACAAGGGAATCTGCTTGGCTAGCGTTTTGGGCCTGGAAGTCAATCCAATCCTCGATTCGCCCGTGTATGACAGATTAAGAGTGCTCTGCTCTCTTTTGCCTCGTGCTCCTCTCGATATGGCTTTCTTGACGGGCGGTCGAAAATTTGCAACCCCCGGATATCGTTGGGCACCAGCGTCATTCGTGGGCGATTCGGAGACAGCACATCTGGCCGGGCCCTGAGGCGTGTGCATGGTGTTTCCCACACTACCACAAGGCTGGTTCATTTGACCTTATTGGTTGACTTGTTCTCCTGTTCTATTAATCCGGCGAATGCAACATCGAGGTCTCTGGCAAGCCTCGAGGAGAGCAAGCGGTAGGTAAGTAAGGTTCTCTAAAAATAACATGGGAGCTGGGGTGCGTGGGTGTTGCGCGATGAAACAACTGGCTCCGGGTGGTTCAGAGCTGAACAAGCGACTATGGATCACGGCACCCAGCAAATTACGGACTCGGCTTTTCAGGCTTGTGGACATTCGTTGGTTCCACCGCAGCAACATCAGGGCAACATTGGATCTACCAGAAAGCAGGCTGTGGATCACTGCATGGCCAGCCCTGAAGTTTCGAGATCTGCTATGACTGGACGGTCGAATTAGGGCGTGACGTCCCAACCAAAAGGAGCCGTATACTGATATCGAATGGGAGCCCGGCGGATTTCTGTCACAACCTCCTTGTGTCCAGGTCAAAGTACATCCAGAGCCAAGCAAGTGGTATATTGATTGACTAAAGCAAGCTAATTTCGTAAATCCGACCTCATTATCTTAGCCAGCGGTTTGGTTGTAGCCAGTTTGGGTGTACTCCAAACATCCAGGATGCTCTTGCGGTGTCGGTCTTACATATACTTGTCATCAACATTACCTCAGCCCGACGGATGGTTGGATCATGTGCAATAGGGGGGATGTTTGTCTGCCGTAAGGTGTTTCCTTGGGTCGAAAATATACCCGCCCAAGACCATTAAGTCGGAAAGGGCCTACAGGGCAAATGAAAAGGATCAATAAAGCATGTCAGCTCAAGTAAATAGCATCGTACCCTTCCGTATCTACATACAACCCGATTGCCCTAGAAAGCACTACGCGAATTGCGGATCGTCCGTTTCATGATAGCTCTCTCCATCCTGTCCATGGGCCAAAGAATCGGATACCTTTAGTTGCCTCCCACAGGAGCCAGGAAACCGCATTGTATCTCCGTCTATGCCAACCTAACCCATCAGAACCAAGTTACACGTCAGAATCAAGCCGAATGGTGTCCAGCACTAGGATTCATGTGGCTAGTTGGTGAATATTTCACCATGACTTGAAAGGAGTCTGTCTGCCTCCTTCAACCCGTGTTATCGGTGGCAATGACTTGTATTACGTAGTTAATTTGGCTGTTGTCTATGTTAGGCGTTGTTATCTGGCTGTTCACATTTCCCGCTACGTCGGGGGCTGTCGTAAAGCTTTGTTATCCCGCAGGAACCGGACTTGAGGTTCGGAATGTCCTCTGGATCGTGCGACTTCTGATCCTCGCTTCTCCAGATCTGAGAAAATCACTTCTATGCAGCCTGGAATAAAGGGTAACTGTTCAACGGGGCTCTCCTGTTTATCATTGTCATCGAAAGTCTGTCTAGGCGGATGGAGCTGGCGTGGCCAAGTTGAGACCGTCAAACTAGGTGTGCCTCCCCGGTATACTCGTTGAGTCTTTCGTTTAGTCGACCAATTCCAGTATACCAACAAAGTAGGGCAGAAATGGAGACTCGGGGAAATGGCAGGTCAGCTCTCCGATGCCACAGCGTTTGGAAGGGGAGTTTATGGACATCGTTATTGGTACTTGCCATCCAGGAACATGTATTCAGGGGCAGCTTGCATGCTGGGCAGGACACGATATCAACTTGTGCATATCACCATAGGCGTAGAAGAGTGCCCTGGTGTAAGCCCTTATGGTGTACACGTGTACAGTGGTGGACTAAATCTGCTTCTGCTAGCCATGGGTGACTATACGGTGTGTTCGTAACCCAAAATACGGTTATCGTGCCAGACATAGCCCTGTGGCCTTCTCTTATCTATCGGATCACCAGGCTGGCCCAACGACCCGAATCACTTAATATTTACACTACATGATTTCCAGCTCGAAAAAGAAATCAACGTACCCAATGCCTTCCAAACCCAAAGAACAAGCCACAAGTATGATTCCAGTAGATAATGAAACATTGTCTCGGTGTGATCGATGTATAATTTTGGACTTGTTCCGCCCACCGGCTCACCTTCCTGTTCTCCGTAGTTCTTGATTATGCAGTACCATGTAAAGATGGGCTGGAGTACTACCAGTGGCTGTTTCTTAGTCGACACTCGCTTGAGTCGGGTGATCTATTTTCATACACCTCGACTGACAGAACCACTGCAGCTATTCACTAAAACGAGGCGACCAGCAAATTTCCCGGATACCACAAGGCAGCTTCAACACTCATGGAGGTCACTGCAGCCCCTTGATTGCATTGTTGACATCATGTGGACTGCATTGCTGATCTTCACCCGACTTTAGTGAGCAACATATGAATATTTGGAATGTAAACTAGAGCCAGACAACAGCAGGAGATATACGGGTGAAAGGGAGTCGATGGAACGATTATCGGAAGATTGTACAGTTAAACACTGACAGCCTCGGCATCAGGCTCTTAATGCCAACGTTGGTCAATCTCGGCCCATTATTTCGAATTGGTCCAACACAGCAAGCTACAGCACACAGCCCGAGATTGCAATACGGAAACGATGCTTTAGTTAAATACACAGCACTGAGAAAATCACCACATGGGCACATGATCCCAATATCCTCATTTGACATGTATGAACCTTCCAGGTGTTGTTCTCGCCACATAATCCATATCAATACTGTTTCCAATGGAATAGGACAAATATAACCCATTGTCTTGGAAACCTAGACAAACTGCATTTAGGACAGTACCAATGCAAGTGTCGACATATAACGACTCCACATAGCTTGTTTGGCATTATTGACGTACATGGCCTCTCTTATAAGGGGCTATCACAATATATCTCGTGTGCCCCCATACCACACATACGGACAAGGCTGAGACCAAAGCCTTGCCATCCACAAACCCACGAACCCGATCATGTGATCTGATCACGAACCCACTCCAGCCATGCCACTCTACCATCAAGGTTAATGATATTACCTCACATACTTACACATTGCATTACCAGGGGGCATGCTCGGACATGAGAACGAAAGTCTCGCACGACTACGTTGACCGCAGCAGTTACTTCCAGTCAACTATACTACAACTTCTCGGGACAATTATAAACCAATCACAACATGCATGTCACTTGCTTTTGAGTTCAACACACCTGGAAGAAAACGGTCCTGTGTCTAATTATTGCGCCTTGTGATGCAAACGTCTGTATTGTACACTATAGACAAGCCTTTCTACCCGCCCAAGAATGCATGCCAACGCTTTATTACACCCCCATACAAATTATGCCATTACGCACATTCATCGCCATTTACAACAGCATCCGTCTAGGGTCCTCAATGTACTCCTTGACCTTGACCAGGAACTGAACAGCTTCCCGTCCGTCGAGCAGCCGGTGATCGTAGGTGAGAGCCAGGTACATCATGGGCCTGATCTCGACCTTGCCGTTGATGGCCACCGGCTTCTCCTTGATGGCATGGAGTCCCAGCACGGCAGTTTGGGGCAGGTTGATGATGGGCGTGCCCATCAGCGATCCGAAAACGCCACCGTTGCTGATGGTGAAGGTACCGCCCGCCATATCCTCGATGGTGAGCTTGTTGTCGCGTGCCTAGTACGAGACATGAGTTAGTTGACTGGGGGGTTAGGTTAAGGAGTTACACTGCGTGAGTACGCACCTTCTTGCCGAGCTCGGCAATGGACGACTCAATGTTGATCATGTCCATGTTCTCGACGTTGCGCACGATGGGGGTAACGAGACCCTTCTCCGTGGCAACCGCAACGCTGAGATCGACGTAGTCGCGGTAGACAATGGTGTCGCCACCATTCTCGCCCTCGATGGAAGCGTTGATGACGGGGATGTCGCGCATGGCCAGGACGCAGGCGCGAGCGAAAGCGCTCATGAAACCCAGCTTGACGCCCTGCTTCTTCAGGACCTCATCCTTGTAGAGCTTGCGGAACTCCATCAGAGAAGACATATCGACCTCGTTGAAGGTGGTAAGAGAGGCGGCGGTGTTTTGAGACTGCTTGAGACGCTCGGCGATTCGGAGACGCATGCGGTTCATCTTGACCTGTATTGTCGCATCTGGTTAGATTACTTATTCGCCACTGCTCGGGCAGGAGATGAGGATATCACATACGCGGCGCTCTTCGCGGCTGCCTAGGGTAGGGCCGGCGCTGGCAGAGTCCTTGGCAGACTGCTTAGGGGGAGAAGTCTCCTTCTTGGGCTCGGGTTTGGGCGCAGGTTTTGAAGACTCGGGCTTGGACTCTTGCTTGGGCTCGGGCTTGTTCTCCTCCTTGGGCTCGGCGGGCTTGGCGTCGGTGGAAGCGGTCTCCTCCTTGGGTGCCTCGTCCTTGCCCTCGCTCTTGTTTCCACCTTCCGGGGCAGCTCCGGCCTCGATCTTGGCAATCTCCTGGCCGACGGTGACGGTGTCCTCCTCGTTGGCCATAAGCTCCTTGATGACACCAGCTTCGGGCGCATTGACGGCAACATCGATCTGGAGGGCACACTTGTTAGTAGACGTCATAGCCGGGAGAGCCGCGCGGACCGGCACGACGATTCAGGCGGGTGCATGCTTGCCTTGTCTGTCTCGATGGTTGCGATTTCCTCGTCGGCCTCAACGTAGTCGCCAATTTGCTTGTTCCATTGCTTCAGGGTACCCTCGGAAATGGACTCGGCCATTTGAGGGACCTTGACGAGAGTATCGGCGTAGGTGCGCACTTGGTTCAGCATGGCGGGAAGGGGAACGCCACGCAGGGGCTGCTGCATGGGTCGCCGTAATTGCGCAACGCGCGCCGCGGTCAGGAGTCTTCGAGAAAACATGACGATGGATTTGTAGTCGTGACGTGTATGTGGCCTTTAAATAAATATTCTCTTTCTAAAACCGAGGAAAAGAACAAACAGAAAGACTCTGGCCTGTCGCAAGGGAAGCAGGGAACAGAGAGGATCTAATCATGAACCGGCACAAATGGATGTGCAAATGGGTCACCCGGGAAGCGAATTGGGATATATTTGGGGAGAGAAGAGAGAGAGATTTATTGACGCAAGAATCCAGCAAAGGCGGTTGGATAAGTTCAATTGGAGAAGCTCTAAAAAAAGCTGCAACTGCAACACCCGTGTTTCCGACAGGGGGTTAGTGGTAGGTGAGTAGGGGGAGCAAGGGAGCTCGCAAGGTGGCTATTTGTCCTGCTATGGTTAATGGACCAGCTGCTAAATGGTGGTAGGCAGGTCGGTCAGGTAGCCCAGGTTAGGTGGTAGGTTAGCCGGGGAAAAAAAGAGCAGGGAAAATCACAGTCAAGAAGCTCCTTCATTAGCCGGCCACTCTCAGAGTGTGTGACGTACCGATTTCACCCGCCCATGCCGGACTGCAGCAGCTTCACGAACTAGCAAAGCATCGATGGGCCAGCAAGCAGACACGGAAAGGGAAGGCTGGAAATTGGGCCCAGCGTGCCAGTGTGACAGCGTGACAGACAGCGTGCCAGCTGAACGCAAACATGGAACTGGCTGGCAGACCGGCAGCCAGCCAGCACAGCGTTACCCAAAAACCATTACGGTTCAAAACGGCGAGACGGTGGCAGGGTGGGCACCGTCAGCGGTCTCTAGTGGTCTTCAGTGGTGCCTCCCAGAGAGGTACATGGCTCGAGAAGGCCCGCTGGGTGAGGTACCTGCCCGCTGTCCAACTGCTCAGCGGAGCCCGAGCACGAGGCTGGCCAATCAACTCAGCCCTGAACAAATCAAGTCCAAGCTCCTCCCCTCGAGCTTCTTAGAGACTCAGACTCTCTCTCCCGTCTCGCTCGGATTTGCTGCCTCAGGCACCCAAATCTCCAATTGGCTCAAGCCCACCTCAAGCTTGCAACATTGTGAATCCATCTCCAAGCCGCCAGCCAAATCATCGCGAGTCCGATTGATCGCGACCACCTCGACCACTCACCACTCTCCACTCCACCTCCCACATACCGAACTCGACCCTGAACCCAGAGTTCCATCGAGCACCAATTCCTCGTCAGGGTTAGCAACGCGTCGTGCAAGTCCGGGTTGGCAACGGTCGCATCGGGAAGGAAGC
This sequence comes from Apiospora malaysiana, assembly GCA_006508115.1. Classification (NCBI taxonomy): domain Eukaryota; kingdom Fungi; phylum Ascomycota; class Sordariomycetes; order Amphisphaeriales; family Apiosporaceae; genus Apiospora; species Apiospora malaysiana. The sequence goes on along the minus strand of QUSE01000039.1, from coordinate 3,018,489 downwards.
AAAAGGGCTCTTCACAACTTTTTTTTTCTACCAGGGCCAACATGTCGACGAGACAGGCTGCTTTGTGAGCTCAATTGCTGCACTCCCAAGTCTACCCGTATGAGAGAAAGCTTCTGACCAGGCAATTACGTCCGCAGGTCGCTCTACCGACGCTCCCTGAAGCTGTCGCTCGACTGGGCCGTCCACCGGCACTTGTGGCGAGGGCAAGCCCTCTACATCCGATCGCTCTTTGAGGCCAACCGCAACGTCACAGACCTCCGGAAACAAAAAGTACGCCATGTCCAAGCCATTGCTATCCCCATTGAGCTGGTTCCGGGTTTCGAATGGAGACAATGGAAGGCTAACCTGATAACCGGTGCACCAACAGGCGTTACTTACCGAGACAGAGAAGCTGCTGCAGGAGTGGAAGCACCCAGATCCTTACACTCCTCCAACCGCCCCTGGAGGTATGCTCAACATCTTGCGCGCTGAGAAATGGTGGTTGGAGAAATGCCATGCTGACGATATGTACACAGGTTCCAAGTACGAGCGAAACGTACCAGTGCACTCTACAGCTCGTAAGTATCTGTCCCTCTATGCGCTCTCTGAAACGCAGCGAATATGAGGAATGCCAACTAACACTCCTCTCAGCCCCGCCCGACTTGAAGTTTTGATCAATTGCAATGGATTGCATAAGACTAGGAGGCAGTCAACTGTACATAGACCCTGTAATCTGCGCATAGATATCACCAAAAGTTGCAAACAACAATCTATGGAGTTCGCTGTGCTATGCTGCTGTGACCAACGCTATCTAGACCTCATCAATCTACGTTGAATATTATCGTAACGCAGAACCTAAGAGCAGTTGATCGTGTTGTATGCCGAAGTTCGTAGAGATGCAAATCACACTAAGCAATGCCGACGAGCGGACATAACTAGCGACAAGATCGGGAGGAACCGATGACGACGAATCATACGCCAGGATGCATTGACATCACGAAAGTTAGAAAGCGACAACATGGAAACAAGCCACAGGCAAAGCGGAAAGCAGTAGGAAAAGTGTTTGTTCAGAAAGTTCTCATTTCATGTCCATATCCCTAATGGACAAATTCCCAGACGGATTATGTCTGTAATGTACAACCCATTCGCATAAAAAGCAAACCGTGACCTGCCGTGACCCCGTTGTTCATGAAAAGCGTCCCAAACTGCAAAGCAGAAAACACAAGAAACCAAGCGCAAATACCCAATTACAACTCTTGGCTGCCAGCGTTCTTGCCGGGCTTGCCAGTCTTCTTGGGCAGGAGGTCTAGAAGGGGATGCATTAGTATGGGTGCGGCTTGGTTGAGGGCGCGCAATGTGGGATAACTCACTTTGGTGAATGTTGGGGAGGACACCACCCTGGGCGATGGTGACGTGGCCGAGAAGCTTGTTCAACTCTTCATCGTTGCGGATGGCAAGCTGAAGATGACGGGGAATGATACGGGTCTTCTTGTTATCGCGGGCAGCGTTACCGGCCAACTCGAGGATCTCGGCAGCGAGGTACTCGAGGACAGCGGCCAGGTAGACGGGGGCACCGGCACCGACACGCTGGGCGTAGTTGCCCTTGCGGAGAAGACGGTGGACACGACCGACAGGGAAAGCGAGACCAGCCTTGGAAGAGCGGCTAGAGAAGACAATGTTAGAAAGCTTGTACAAAGAGGCTGTATTGGCGCGCCTGGAGTGGAAGACGCGTTCTGATGCGACCATGGATGGAGATCCAAGCCGGAGAAGCGCAATCCAAGGTAGGCCGAGGAAGGGAGAGATGGGGATGTACTTACGACTGCGCGTTCTTGCTGCCGCTGGCCTTGCCGCCGGACTTTCCGCCTCCAGTCATTTTGATGGATGTTTTGGGGGTTGGTGAGAGTGGGAGAATTGATTGATGGATGTCCAAAGACTAAGATCGGAAAGATCTAAAAGTGTGAAGTTGAGAGGGTTGAGAGTGGGAAAGTGGTGGTTGTTGTTGAGATGAGATGGAGTGGGAAGTATTGGTGAAGTTCAGTGGGGGATAGCTGCTTAAGTACTGGTCGCGTCAAGCAGGTCGGATCACGAAATCACCAAAAAGACCAAGTGCTTGAAAGGGAAGGGGGAAGCTGGGGCCAAGTGAAAGTGGAGTGTGGCACTGATCTGAGTTACAAAGCTGCAAACACCGCCTGGCCTGTGGGGTCACCAGTCAACGCGACTGTGGGCGAGAGTCTGCGAGCGCTGCTGACGGCTGAGGCTAGTCTGCTTTGGGGCCCAAAAATGCAAATGGCGCGCCTGGGTGTGCTCAGAAAAATAATGAGCATTACTACTACTAGAATAAAATATCCAAAGCCTGGAAAATCAACTGGCCCGGCCCAAGGCAATCCATCTCCACTCTTCAAGGTCAACCTGCAGCACTGAGCCATGCAACAGCCATGTAACCACAACAGCCCTGGCAGCCTGGCAGCCTTTCCTGCTTACTTACCGCCTACCGCCTACCGCCTAGGTTGCCGACTGACCGACCTCTGGCCTCTGGGAAGATGAGCCGATAAACTGCCTGCAGCCATCGACCGCCTTGATTGCATTGTGCTAGACACTGCCGTGCCCTGCAGCCGGCCAATCAAATAATTGCTTTCCGGCTTCGCGAGGGATCCATTCTGTCATGGTCGCACTACCCTGATCCCACCTGATTTGAAATAATAATATTACATAGATAGCGAGGCACCCACCCCATGGAGACCGAGCCCTTTTCCCTCGTTCTTTTCAATTCCCGCCGCGTCTTTCGCACGCTTTTCCCACCCCTGGCCGAGTTGTTTTCCTCTTCGCGCCAGATCAGTCTGGTCTGGCCAGATCACTCGCCGCATGTGTCTACTGTCCATCGCCCACGCCTCTGGATCGATTCGGTTCCCCAACGTTCACTCTTTTCAAATCAGACACCCAACCTTGCTGGTCCGATTGCTGCCTCGCTCTTGCGTGGTCGAAGTTTTGTCTCGAACTGTTGATCTGTTGAATTTTTCCCTTCTGGTATGCCTAACCGGGCCATACCGGACTGATTGAAAAAAATTTCATCCAGTTTGACTGGTTTGGGTGGGTGATTTGAATCGGGCTGGGCCTTTTCGGTGGTTGTGATCTGGCCTTTTGGGCTGATCTGATGGTGACTCTTCGGTCAATCGATTTGATTCACATGACTCTTTGAGTCATTTTGGATTGATTTTGTTCTATGCCAGGTCATCCTACATGGTCCACGATCTATCTTGACTTGATTTGAAGGTTTATATGCCTTTGGAACCAAATTTTTTATACCATTTTGTATGGTAGACGTCACTTGAAGTCCATGTTGGGCTCAAAATGACCCAATTTTGTCTAAGATATGGTATTGTAGGTCGGCCATGGAGGTACTTGGTAGAATTACATAGGAAATACATGGGTATAGCATCAAATTCTCGAATTTTCACCCATCTGGGGTCCAAAATATGCATGTGATGTCCAGATCTGGGGTATCAGCCTTGCCAGATGCCGGTTCTGACACGGCTCCGGGCCGAACTCTGGGGTAAATCTATCCAACATGAGCCCCGGAAACTGCCAGCCGCGGGGCAGATCTGGTGATAGCTTCATTTTCGTGGCGAAACGGGCAGTCTAGACATGCAGACACGCCCATCACAGTCGGGGTCATGTGACCTAGGTGGCATAGCATGGAGTTTGGTGGTCGCGTGGGTGGGGGTGGCCGGTGGCTCCTCCCACGCAGAGCAGCAGCAGGTGATCCACTGCCCGGGTACAGACACGATTGATCAAGCTGTGATGCAGCGGCAGACTCAAAGGCAGTAGATCAAACATGCGATATTGAATTATTTGATTGGCTGAATTGCTACGAGCGTCAAGTCCCGGACCCAGTTCTTTCGTCTATGGAGAATGTCGTGTTTCTTTGGACAGGGGGATGAGAATGGAAATGGCTGATCAATGGATGGATGGATGATTTGATTGATCTGAGGAAGTGAAGGGAAGGGAAGCTGACGCGCTTCTTGCCAGAGCTAGGGGGAGGGAAGGAGCCCAAAAAGACGCGTCTTGGGTGGTGTCGGTGTCTGTCCTGACAACCTAGTAAATGGAGTGGGCTGGGGGATGCGGATGCAAATGCAAATGCAAATGCAAATGGATGCGAAAAAATAATAATCATTGACCAACCAATTAATTCGTCCTGGGAGTGCTGCAGTCAGTAGGGAGTGCAGGTCGGTAAGGTACGTACTGGTTGATTAATTGATCTGGGTCAAGCTGGCAGGCTAGTGGGGCTTTTGGCTTTTGGCCCTCTAGGTTACTTTACCGTCGCGGTTTGGTGTCCTTTGCTGGGTGCTGGGTGATGGGGGGTGTGTGGCTCTAAATCGCAGGCCCATCTCTGCCTCGCAAAGGTGGTGTCAAATCAGTAACCACGCTAGTGACTTGCGCAGCCAGCTACAAAAGGACCTTCATCCCCCATTCATCCCTCCAATCCACTACTTCTGACTTCCCATCAACCAACCCATCTTTCCAACAACACAACAAGCCAGCAACTGCCTTTTTGGATTCTCAATCCAAATCTCTCGCAACTCACAAACTTCACCTTTCCCCCCACCCACCCAACTCACCAATCTCAACATGCCTCCCAAGGCCGCTGACAAGAAGCCCGCCTCCAAGGCCCCGGCTACCGCCTCCAAGGCTCCCGAGAAGAAGGATGCCGGCAAGAAGACCGCTGCCACTGGCGAGAAGAAGAAGCGCACCAAGACTCGCAAGGAGACCTACTCCTCCTACATCTACAAGGGTATGTTTCCCGTCCTCTTTTCGCATTCCACTTGACCGCCAATCTCGGCGCGCTTTTCTGCCCAGATTCGCGACGCGTTTTCGTGTCAAGTGGCCTCGCAGCCTCCTTTGCAATCCATGTACTAACTCCCACTTCTAGTCCTGAAGCAGGTCCACCCCGACACTGGTATCTCCAACCGTGCCATGTCTATCCTCAACTCCTTTGTCAACGGTAAGCATTCCACCCCAACAACAGTCGCGTCCCAACGCGTCCCTTTCTCTCCCTCCAACATCGCATTCTAATTCTTATTCTTCCGCAGACATCTTCGAGCGCGTCGCAACCGAGGCTAGCAAGCTCGCTGCGTACAACAAGAAGTCCACCATCTCTTCCCGAGAGATCCAGACTTCGGTCCGTCTCATCCTCCCCGGTGAGCTGGCCAAGCACGCCGTCTCGGAAGGCACCAAGGCCGTCACCAAGTACTCCTCCTCCACGAAATAAGCGGTGCTTGGTTGTCTCGGTTTCTGCGGTTGTCTAGGGTGTTTTTGTCTTGGGTTTGGGATCCTTTTTTACACAGCTTGCTTGGCATCATGATGAGGCTTGGCCAAGGGGTTCAAGCTTCGACACATGGATTCTGATGAATTGACATCGATCTGGAGTCTCAATAATGCGTTACGGATGGCTTTGATTTTCGGAGGCGATTTGCCTCTGCATTACGGTATGGGGTTCTGCGGTTGTACAATACAGATTTCCCGATAGGGTTCCCCGGAATGATACTCAACAATGAACAAACCCCGCGGTCTTTTTCTCTGCCTGTGATAATAATGATGTATCTAATCTATCTTGCCTTTCTATCCATCTTGCATGTCCCTTTAATAGACAAACTTGTAAACTATTTGCAGCAACCACTTCTTCAGTTCGCTTGATCTCGTTCTTTGACCTCAAGCGACACCGGAAAATGGCAGGATGACATTGCAGTTCACTTGGGATTCTGCCGGATTGATTCATTGCACAGGTACGGGATGCATTTTCCTTCGCTGGTTAATTGGATGAAATATTGAGATTGTTGATGAGTACCTCATGGTCATTGAATGGGATCTGCGCTAGCTAGGCGGCCAAAACCAGAATCATGGCTGCCTCAACGTGCCACTGCCTGACTTCATGGGGTTCTACTGTTTCCATGGTGTGTTCGTCTCACGCAGCAAGCCAGTTGGCTTTACCTCTGGCTACGGTTCGTGTTCCCTATCGCCATGATGCCTTATTAGGACCGACTCGCTTATGGGCAGCTCATTCAGTAGTGCTTGTGTCTATTCAAGCATGTTGTATGTTTTACTGTACAATACAACTAAGATTGGGGTCGGTCTGCTGCTCAAGATTCACCCAGGCCAGCCTTGGTCTTCTTGACAACATGCATGATAGGTGCCATGATGCCCTTGTTATCAGTCGTGCCGAGGGCCATGCCCTTGGACCAACCCATCTTTTCAAGCAGCATCCGGCCCTTGTTATCAGATGCCAACTCGGAGGCATGCTGGCCCACCACCTCTCCCTCGCGGTACCCGACAGCAGCATGTCCACGCTTTACGTTGGGATCCTTGCGACGAAGAGCCTTGTATTCCTTGACCACTTCCTCGTCCGCATCAGCTCGGGGGTAAAAACTTTGACGCAGGTAGCGGGTCGCTGAGCTGAAACCACGCTCATCGTAGCTGACAGTCCCCTTCGTTCGATAAAGGACGGGGTAACGGCCAACACCTTTGCCGGCGGACTGCGACTTGACCTTGAGTTGAACCGCCACCTGGTGGATGCATCGCCGGGAATGTTTATCCAGCGGTGGAAGACTGAGCCTGTACACGTGTCAGTAGTTGATATGATGAGATGGTAAACGTGGAAGGGATAGGTGGGACACTCACTGTTCGTCATCGCCGAGTATGAACTGCTCCAGCTCGAACACCAGGTCGTCCTTAGTCATGCCTCCCGGATACTTGATGCGAGGATCCTCTGGGTTGACATTCTTGCCCAATAAACCTTGAGCACGGAGGGCTTCCCGCTGTTTCTTCTTCTCCGCCTTCTTAAGGCGGTCCTTTTTAAACGTGGCGTTCATGGCTTCCTCCAGGTCCGAGTCCGAAATGTAGGGTATTTCAGTGCGTTTGTTGTAATTGTGAAGGGCTGGGCGGTGCCAATCCATCAGGTCGAGCTCATCAAAGGCCTCAGCCATCTTGGAAGCACTGGGGTACTGGCCTTTCTTCTGGATGATCTTGGCCGTCTTCGAAGAACCCTTCTTCTTGCGGCGCGGCGTGGTCTTGGGGGCCATGGTCCAGTCTTCTCCATCGTCGTCTTCGGGACCTGTGCCATCGTACAGGAAAAGATCATTGCCACCAAGACCCATTTGCTCCTGCTTTGCCAACAGTCGGGCAAGGCGCTCGTCTTCGCCTTGTGAAGCACTTGGGCCGTCTCCACCCTTAGGCTGTTCAGACTCATCAGGACTATCGTCGTCGGATATTTCTCCCGGGAGTCCGTCACTATCGGTGCCCCCAATATCGCGGAGTAGATGGAAAGCATGAGAGCCCAGGCCAGGATGTTGATCAAGCTCGTCGTCATCTTCATCATCCTCTTCCTCCATATTGGCAATGTAGTCGGCAATCATAGCAGCCTCTTCGTCCGAGTGGGTACCGCTTAAGAGATTTTCAAACCGCTGGTCCTCTTCCTCCTCTTTCTGTCTGATTGGGAGTGTTTCCGGAATGGCTGTCCTGTAAACATCAACTTCGGGCGTCTTGTATGGGTCAACATCGGCGCTCGTTGAGCTGGATTGGTGATTCGAGGCCTGAATTGTCTTCTCTACCACCTTGATCTCAGCGTTCATCTGGTTTAGCTGCATAAAATCGCTGTCCGGGTTGGGAGTATTCGTAGTACGGGTGGCAGGTGCTGTGTTGTTACGTGACGGGTTGCGGCCTTTGAAAAGTATAATCTCTTCGCTAGAATCCGAGTCGTGAACTGGATCGCGATCGCTCTCATCCTTCGTCTGGGCAGGAATCCCTGTGTATTTCTGACCCAGTGACTTATCTCCCGCAGTGTCGACCACGAATAACGGGGGTGAAAGTGCACGAGATGATTGGATGTCCATTGCAACGGTGGCTGGTACTTGGGCCGCTACTTCCTCAGTGCTAACAGTAACTTCAACGTTAACATCAATGGGCGCCTCGGCGGTGACAGGGATTGCAACAACAGCGTCATCAGGGTGCATATCTACAGCCATGGTGTCGACTGGGACATCGGCCTCGACAATACTGGAGTCCACTGGCGGGATCTCTACCGGGACTTCTGCTGGGACCTCCGCCGGGGCAGTTTTCTGGTCTTCATCCTGCAACACCTTGAGTTCATCTGATGGGTTCATATAACCAGCGCTGACAAACTTGACAGGATTGTAACGCAACTTGGCATCCTGGTAAGGGCCGCCGCGGCGTTTCTGGGCCGTGCTCCTAGCCTCGTCGGCCATTGTATGTGGTCCTGGCATGTATGTAAGCATTCCACGGGTGAATGAAGGTAGATGCCAACTGGTGACGAGGTCATACCACGATTGGGGCCTCGGAAGGTAGGTGTGTTAGAACGTATCACATCCAGCAAGGGGTCACGCCCACGAGCTCCTAGCCCAGAGGGTTGACCTTGACCACGACCTCCTTGGCCAAAAGATTGACCTTGACCACGGCCTCCAGACCCAAAAGGCTGGCCTTGACCTTGGCCCTGGCCCGGGGGCCCTTGGGTAAACTTCTTGGGGGGCTTTCTTTTAGCCATGGTGAGTGATGCTGTAGAGATAAGGTAGGTGTCGAGTGGCGGTAGTTGCGAAATTCTAGAATGGAATGCTGATATCTCTTTCACTGACGTGGTAGAAATCTAGTTGAAACAGAAGATGATGTCTGGGTTGTGTGTGGCGGATGTTCCAATCCGCAGGTAGGTAGGTGCATGTGGGTAGGAATCTGTCTGATTGGATGGGATTGTCGAGGCAGGCAGGACTATTCGATTCTGCTTCCACTTTATGAGTCAATCAACCTGACATGTATGTAGGGTCCCTGCAACAAACACTATAACAATAGGCTGCAAAGACAATCGATCAGTCAATCGCACAGCGCGACAGAGGCCTTTATTAGCTTTTGTTGACAAAGCCAACGGCATAGAATCGATCCTCGCGAATGAACCTCCAGCCTACACCTGAATTTATCTTTTCCCTTCAAACGGAGTCTCAGTCAAATTTGGTGGAGTCGATGATGCTATCCAGGTATCCAGTATCCGGTGTCTTCGAAGTTCACTGTTATCACCTCCAGCTTGCTATTATCGATAACGGTTCTCCACTGTCGGCGGCTTTGGAGGGGCATTGCCTACAGTACAGTCTTCAGCGGTCTCCAGCGGTCTCCAGTGCTAGAACATTAAATGTCAAGGTGCACCAAAAGCAGCCGAGACTCCATAACACGGTGCAAGTTATACCTATGAGCAGTGCAATTGAAGTATATTTCTGTGTCCCGTCGTTTATGCTCTGATTTAGGCGCAAGTATTTACAAGTAAGGTGTATTTCTTATCTATCGCACCCCCCGAGTAACGGTACAAGCAGAGTCACTGTACTTGTTGCACTATCGCCCGCCCACCTTGAGCTTGGACTCCACCTGGCTGCGCTCCTCGTCGATCTGGCGTCACAAGGCCCCAGCTTCCCCAACTAACTGGTGCCAGATGACTTGACTTGGCTCTGGTCATCATTCTCTAGGACACTCACCTTCATCAAGTTGCTATCAGAACACCACGATAGCACATTTGCCCACACAAATACCAGTGCCCAGGAGTACTCATAGAGACTCATTCTTTGTGCTTCCACAAGTCCGTGCTGCCCGTGATAGAGAGACACATCCAAAGGGGCACTTGAACAAGAAGTCGGCGATATATCCATCCCTGCCCTTCGTCTTTAAGTACCCATTACTTTCCTGCCTGCCCAGTCCTGCGTTGATGATCCGCCCAGCGGTGCCGTAAGTGGCCGCCTACAACAAGCTAGATACACATCACACCTGCTTTCAACATCTTCCCCATGCTGTTTATTTCCATTTGCTTGAACTTCAGGATCTCTCCAGGTCTTCACCTACCCTAGAAAGGAACCGTACTGCACGCGGTACACGGTATTTATATCCTGTCGTCCGGACGACTCTTCGCCCAATCGTCCTAAATAACGAGCAACGTCACACGACAACCCTCCATCGGAAAGATCCCATCAACTTTCCGCATCTTTGGGATTCAGCCTCCTTGTCCATCAACAGTTCTGAATATACTTACATTTGCCATGGATAGCACACTGGAAGTCGGGCGTCGGATAGTGCAGATGTTCTGGGACCCTGAACCCACCAACGATGTAGTCAGAGACCAACCGGTGTGGTGCCTAGGATCGTCGTATCGACTCAACAACAGCCCCAGCGCCAACACCACCGGCACTGGCCCCGGAAATCTGAACAAGCCCTCTGCCTCTTCAAACCCGACAGCTCCTGCCACTGCGAATACCGAATTTCCGCCAGACGAGGCCGTGGCCACCACCGGCAGCAACAAAACGCCCACAGAGACCTCTGCCGTCAACCTGCCCGAAACCCCTCCCTACTCGACCGCGAGCAGCCTTGACTCGTCGCTCGCCTACGATGAAGCCCCCTTGGATGGAGGCTGGCCGCCTGCGTTTCTCGACGACTTCGAATCTAGAATATGGATGACCTATCGGTCCGAGTTTGAGCCCATCGCCAAGTCACACGATCCGAAGGCGCTGGCGGCTCTCTCATTCTCGATGCGGATCAAGACTCAACTTTCCGACGCGAACGGCTTCGCCTCGGACAGCGGATGGGGCTGCATGATCAGGTCAGGGCAAAGCTTGCTCGCCAACGCCATGGCCATCCAGAGACTGGGACGGGGTACGTCGCGCTCGCATTGAAGTGGTGTTATCATTATACAGAAACGTTACTAACACGACAAACAACCAGATTGGCGGACCAAGACCCGGGAAGTCGAGGAAAAGGAAATCGTCAGGCTTTTTGCAGACGATGCGAGAGCACCCTATTCCTTGCACAACTTCGTGCGTCACGGCGCTACAGCCTGTGGGAAATACCCCGGCGAATGGTTTGGCCCTTCGGCCACTGCCAGATGCATCCAGTTTGTGCTCCTTTCTTGCGCTGGGTCCTTCGTCGCAGATCCGTTCGCAGCTGACTTGAGAACTACTAACTTAGAGCCTTGACGAATGAGAATGAATCCAGTCTACGGGTATACTCGACCGGCGACGGCCCCGATGTATATGAGGATAAGTTCATGAGCATTGCGAAGCCCGACGGCGAGACGTTCCACCCAACGGTCGTGTTGGTAGGCACAAGACTAGGCATAGATAAGATCACGCCAGTCTATTGGGAGGCTCTAGTCGCATCGTTACAGATGCCGCAGTCAATAGGTATCGCAGGGTAAGTCGGCAACAAGACGGCATTGCATTTGATCATTGTTTATTGACAGTATCGGCGTAGCGGTCGTCCCTCGTCCTCTCACTACTTCATCGGGGTCCAGGGATTCTACTTCTTCTACCTAGACCCGCACTTCACTAGACCCGCTCTGCCCTACCACGAAGACGCCAGCGACTATACGCGCGAAGAAGTGGATACCTGCCATACGCGCAAACTCCGCCGACTTCATATCAAGGAGATGGACCCCAGCATGCTGATCGGCTTCTTGATCCAGAATGAGGAGGACTGGATTGACTGGCGGCGAAGCGTGAAGCACGTGCAGGGCAAGTCCATCATCCACGTCTCGGATCATGATCCCGTAGCCCAAGCTAGTGAGCAGGATAGTGCCATCAACCAGGTTGAGGCTATGAGCGATGATGACGAAGACGAAGACGCCATCGTGGGCTCCTAATAGAACCCTCCAGAATGATTGATGATGGTTGCGTTTTGGTTCGGGGAGTATACGGCGTTGTTGAAGTTGGCGTTGGAAGGGTTATATCTTCAGGGAAACTGCGTGGGATCCGAAATAATCGACACGGTTGCTCACTACTGGATACGCAAGCCCTTAAGATCTGCCCAGCATTGTGTACAAACAGTCCATTTGAAGCTGCCAGACGGCAGTATGAGTATAGGCCGCCTTGCATTACTTGAATAAGTCTGTTTCTCAACCGATTTGGCGTTGAAGCCCACAAGCTGAAGTTAGGGGAATCACATGCTATACTATTCATATCAAGGCTGACCAGGTATCGTTCTCAACGCTTCTTCTTGTTAGACTTGGAGGCTTTGCCGCCGGTTTTCATTTGTGGCGGGGGTGCCGCATGGCCCGAGTCTTTCAAATGGTTGAACAGCTTCGTCTTGGAGTCGAACGCTTCGTTGCAGACCATACATTGATGCTAACAGAGGGAGGGTCAGCTGGGAGTTTGCTAGGTCACTGTATACATCCTGTACTTACGGCTGCCCCTTGTTGCTCCAACGCTGCCTGCTTGGCGGCTTTCTTTTCCCGTTTGGCCTTCGCTTTGCCCATCTTTTTGGTTTGTGCAGCGCCGGCGTCCAGTGACAGATCCCCGGCTTGACTTGATATATCCTCCACATTATCATCCATGCCCAGCTTGGGTTTGGTATCCGCAGCAAGACGTTCCTCGATAGCGGATCTGGGCGCATAGTCGTCGTCTTCATCGTCATCAACTTCGCTCTTGGTCTCTGGTGACGCTAGTGCAGAGGTCTCACCGGAAGCTTTCATTTCCGGAGAGTTCGATTCTGTGGGTATTTGGGAACCATCTGCATCCCCCTCTGCGACTGCGCTTTGATCGTCGTCAATATCTTCGGCCGCCCCTTCCTCGCCATCTTCGAACTCTGTTGCTGCAGGCTGGGTGGAAGTGGGAGGCGTATCGAGCTCCAGCCCAGCGTTCTCCTTCTTCATTTCCCACCTCAACTGCTGCACAGCCTTGATATGTTTCTTGCTCTTCTCGTGCGCCTCAAACTGCTTCTCCGTCTTGAAGATCTTGTTGCACACGACGCACTCGATGTGCTCGACCTCGGACTCCTCCTCGCTCTCGGAGAACTCACCCTCGAGTCCCGTATCGTCACCGCGCGACTGGGCCCAGTCGGGCACGACGTACTCGGCCATCTTCTCCTGGTAGGCGGCGCGCGACCGGGCAGCCTGGGCGGCCGAGGCGTCGCGCAGGACCTTTTGGCGCTCAGCCTCGGTCTGGGTGTTGGGAATGTAGCGGGGGTCGCGCTTGCGGACGAAGGCGACCATGGAGCGCACCGTCTCGTTGAACTCCTGGACGGCGTCCTCGCGGGCCTTTTTGTTCTCCTTCTCCATAAGGCGGCGGACGCGTCGGTCGGGGGCGTCGGACAGCCGCCACTTGTCCTTCCAGCTGAAGCTCTTGTTGGTAACAAAGTTAGACCAGGCGCTGTAGAAGGGCTTGGCGACGGCGTCGTAGTCGTCGGCCGCCTTGCCAAAGGACGGGTATTCCACGATGGGCAGGCCGTCCCACTCGCAGGCGGCAATCTCCTGCTGGGCGAGCGAGTCGAAGGTCTCCTGCAGGATGCCGAAAAAGCCGTCGGGGGCATCGGTGAAAGGCACCGACGAGTTGAACTTGCGGATCAGGCTGTACAGCTCCTCGGTGGTGGTCATGCGCACGTTGTAGTACTCTGGGGTGGCGCCCTCGGCACCCGGGTCGTCGCCGCGCAGGATGGCATCGCGGTGGGAGTCGTACCAGGCGCGCTCCTGGGGGTCGGAGAGGATCTCGTAGGCGGACTGGACTTCGGCGAACTTCTTGGTGGCGTTCTCGACGTCGCCGTAGTTTCTGTCCGGATGCAGCTCCAGAGCCTTCCTCCGGTAGGCTTTTTTTATCTCGTCGTCGGTCGCGAGGCGATCCACGCCCAGAAGCTCGTAGTAGTCGACTTTCTTGGGCTCGGCACTGGCTGTGGCCGAGCCTCTCTCAGTGGACGGCCCAGCGCCCATTTTCGACGTTTTTTTGTTTTTGTTTTTTTTTAGTAACTCGATATAACAAAGAAGCGGGTGGTTACGGATCGCGGGGTCGTAAGATGGATTTACTGTAGCACGGGGGATTTTTAGCAACAGGTGGGGTAAGGATTCATTCCCATGTGCATTATGCGTAGTTATATATGTCTTTGCATAAGATATAGCGGCATTCATTCATCGCATACTACTAGTATGTAGTTCTCTATTATAGCACTACCTTCTATGCAGAAGAAATTCAGTTATATAGCATATATGTTCCTTGCAAATGTCTTCACTTGGGCAATAGGTAATGAATATGATACATGTTGAATCATCGCATTTCATTTGACGGTTTGGCAAGTAGGTAGGTACATGGGCGATGGAAGTACTCCCCCACTATGGGAAACCCATTGAATGGACTTTTTCCACTGAAAGGCTTAAGCTGAGCAGTGGGAAAGACGAGTCCCACTGATACCTTAACCTACCTAATATAACTTTTACCACTATCAACTTGTACCTAGGTTAACAATGTGATGGCACCGCTATGCTATGCGGGGTTGCTTTTGGGCTGCTGCCCACTAACTGGGGGTTCCGCAGATCCAATGATTCATTCTCACATTCTCAGCTCTGACTGATGTCCGGCTGATCTATCGACTGTACGTGCCCGCCTTAAACTCAATAAGGAACGAAACATGCACGTAATCTGGGAATCCAAGGGCCAGTAAGGGCCCAGGCTTGTCCATTTGGCAGTCTGTCAGCCTACAAAGAGTACCGACCATGGCAGGTGGTCGCGTGCAGAGCTACCGAATCCAGGCTCCGTTAGTTTGGCCATTCGTCCCATTTTTCTTTTTCCTCCTCTCCCTTTTCCCTTTTCCTCGAATCCCATCTCTGCCATTTCGGATCCTTCACCGGTTATCGCTGACCTCGGGGCTAAACCAGTAGTTAGTTTTCCTCTCACCTTTTCACTCTTTCCTAAGTTTACCATGCTGGCGGGATTTTCTTCGGTTTGATCCACTACTTCTCAAATACCTACTGTACATACATACCTGAGTTATTCGAATTTCTACGCTTCTGTTTTCCACGTCATCGAGTCTGCAAGGGAGAAACCCAAGGAGAAAGAGGAAGACGTATGTGTGAGAGAGAAAGAGGGCAACTCGGTTGTTTACGCCTGTCATCTACCGACCCCTCGCCCGACCCAATCTGAATGACATCTCCATCTATGGCCCGTCGGATCGAGCCCGCTTTCGCCCCATAGTGGATGAACTCACCGCGCACCCTTCCCTGCTACTCATTTTCCCTACCGCTCCATCTACCTATGCAATCGCAATGAAATTCGCACAGGAGTTCAAGAAAGCGCTCCAGCGCGAAGGTGGGTTCACACTGACGCCTCGGCGCAAACTCCTACCACTATAATCAACCCTCTCCCGCTGACATGAACTATCTCCCCAGGGTTTCCCCAGCGCTGGATTGATTCCGCCATACCCTATGGCCAGCTGAAGAAATGCTTGAAGAAGGTCACCCGCGAGCTCGAGGCCATCGGCCTTGACAAGGATACACTCGCCCAACTCGCCAAGAGTCAAACCTCCGCCGGCGATCTCGGCTTCCACTACGACCTGGACGGCGAGCCCTGCAACTCCAAGCACTTGCGACCGAGGTTAACCATCTCCGTGCATCTGAAAGACGGCGTCGTTGTAGACGCGACTCTATCGACAGCCACCAGAGACTTTCTAGAGAAGGTGGCGCTACGAAAGGCCGAGCAACAAGACCAACCCAAACCAACCCCGGACGTCGATCACGAATCCAGCGCCTCGGACGATTTTGAGGCATCGATGAGCGATTCAGACGGCACACTGACAACGACTTGCCCAGTACGACAGGTAGAAATCCCACTGGTTTTTGACGGGGAGTTCTTCGATATACTACAGAACGATGTCTTTGAGCTCGACACGCTGCAGGAAGAAGAGGCCGAGAGGCTGAAGGGGGACATTGCGAACTTAGGACGCACTCTGACGAAAACGACGAGGCCATCTAACGGGAAGAAGGCCAGGGACGACCTGGCCAGGTGGCGGCAAATCTTCGAGCTCTACCTCGACGCCCGCATCTTCTTTTCCACCCGAGAGTCGGACCACGGCGCCCGTACGGCGGCACAGGCCCTGAAGCAGCTGCAGTGGTTTCAACAGGAGGTGCTCCAGCGGAAACACGTCCAGCACCTCAAGCTTTCAGCGAGCCGCGATGCTTTCACCATGTTCCTGAACCTGAACGCCATGCTCCTGCAGAACCTCAAGTTCCAGGAGATCAACCAGCTCGCCGTGACCAAGATTCTCAAGAAGTTCGACAAGCGGACCTCGCTCGGCGTCGCCAAGACGTTCCCCGTCGCCGTGCACTCGGAGCGGCTGCTGGCCGGCAGCGTGGCCCGGGACCTGTGCGCTCAGGTGTCGAGCGAGGTCATCGCCACCGTCCCGCAGCTCGACGACTACCTGTGCCCCATCTGCTTCGCCGTCGCCTACTGGCCCATCCGACTGCAGTGCCAACACGTCTTCTGCAGCCGTTGCCTTGTCAAGATGCAGCGCAAGAGCGAGCGGTTCTGCCCCCTGTGCCGCGGCGACGTCATCATGCGCGCGGGCCTCGACAACTTCGACAAGGCCCGCGCCGCATTCCTGCGGGAGTACTTCCCCAAGGAGGTCAAGGAGAAGGTGAAGGCCAACGAGCTAGAGCGCGGGAAGGAAATTTTCGGACCGGATTATACAGACGGCCCTTGCTGCGTCATGTAGCAAGTAGTACGATGGAAGAGACGTTTCTTGTGCTACTTGGCAATATGCAATGCAACTAAACTGCCGTATAGATAGATGGACCAGGTTAAAACGTGCAGCGTGGGCGCTGTTCAGTTCAGGATGGAGGTTTTTTCGTCGTTTTCAGGCAACAAGAGATACCCCGAATGTAGTATACATTCAACGCTTCAGACTAGCATAGCATTATCTGAATTTGCATTATACAAGTGTTTTGATTTCCTTTTTGTTCGCTATTTCTCGTCCAAGTAAGTCAGGACTACATAGTTGATATGCTATTTGTGTGATCTATCTGTGTGTGATTGGCTTATTTTGATCCCGCCGTCACCTCTTCAGTCGCCTTCAACGCCTTGGAAAACACCGATTTCAACAACTCCGTCTCCTCTAGTCCCACGCTGACACGCACCAGGCTAGGGTCGACTCCGTAGCTGGCGGCCCAGTCCAACTCCTGGTAATGCGCCAAGAGGACGTACGGCGAGGTAAGAGTGAAGTTGGTACCCAGACTGGGCCCCTTGGCCGTGTCTAGGGCGTCGTAGAAGGCGACGGCCTGCTCCTTGTTCTGGAGCGTGCACGACAGGAGGCCTCCCCATCCGCCGTGCGGGGTGCGGCAGGCTTCGTAGTTGGGCCGCGAGTCGTTAAATTTGGGATAGTAGACGGTGCGCACGTTGGGGTGCGCGACGAGGACGTCGCAGATGGCCTCGGCGTTGGCGTTGACGCGGTCGATGCGCGACTTGAAGTCGCGGCTGTTGCGCTCCATGAACATGACGTCCTCGGCCCAGTAGTTTTGCTCCTCGAACGTCTCCGTCAGCGCTTGCTTGAGGGAGCCGTAGTACCGGCCGCCCGGGTTCAGCACCAGGCCGCCGCCCATGACGTTGCAGTCGCCCGAGAAGATCTTGGTCAGGCTGCTCACGACGACGTCGGCGTAGGGCAGCACGTTGACGTTGACGAAGGTGCCGATGGTCTCGTCGATGATGACGGCGAAGTCGTACTCGTCGGCCAGCTTGCGGATCCGCACGAGGTCCGGGCAGGCGAGCAAGGGGTTGCCCGGGAACTCGCAGAACAGGGCGAGGAACCGGGCACCGCCTTTCAGCTGCGCCTCGAGGTCGTCCAGGTCGGCGGTGGAGGCGCGGCCGTAGAAGACGGCGCCCGGCCCGAACTTCTGGAGGATCTTGAGGGTGTCGACGTAGGGGAAGCCGAAGTTGATGCTCTTCCGGGGCTCGCGCGCCTTGAGGAGGGTCTGGTGCGCGGTGAAGATGGCGTTCATGCCACAGGGGGTCAGGTAGATGTCGTCTTCGCGGAAGTTGTTGACGCCGCGAGCGGTCGAGTCCATGGCCGGAAGTTTCGTCGCCAGGTCGACATCTCCGGACAGGACACCGGCGATGCGGCGTCGGATGGCGGACTTGGCATTGTTAACCTGCGACAGGTCCAGGTTGCGGCCGAAGCGTTCCTCGAGAAAACGGGAGCTTTCTATCGTCTCGGTGTCGCTGCCTTGTGTGGGTGATGAAGTCTTCTCAACGCCTTGATTCGCTGCCGCTGCTGCGTGGTTGTTGCTGCTATTGGTGGCATCGATAGAAGCCGGGCGTTGGTAACGGCGCGGGCCACGGAAGACTTTGGCATGGGGGACACCGGGAGACCGCGGCGCTGGAGATGGCTCGGTCGAAACCAGCAGGCCATCCCTCAGTAGACCATGGCAAAACTCGGCCCGTCTACTTGAAACGCCGTCTCCCGAGTGCTGCCAGTATTGCTTGGCGATAGGGAAGGCATCGGGCACAAAGAAGACAGCGGAGATGGAGGGTGATATACTTCGGAGGACGGGCGGCACAGAAGCGGAAGCACTTAGGACCAGGTTTACAATTTGCAGTCCGGTCTGGAGTTCCTTTGGCGCCTTTTCCTGGATGAAGCTGTAACAACGCTGGGCCGTCTTTCTCGTGGGAAATAACATGGCCTGCTCCTGGGGCTGGCCGAAGCGTGATACAATTTCGCTAGCTAGAGCCTGGATGCTCTTGTGAATGAAGAATCTGGGTGCATGAGGTGAGCTATAGGCCCCTGTGTAAGCGTGAAATGAGACCTGTCGTACCTGGGGTAACCAGTCACCATCTTGTCGACGACCCATTGTTGCCCTTCTTCGTATCCCACATTTGCCTGCCATGTTGGCAATGAGACACTCACGGCCTACAGCATAGAGTAAGTAGGATGGAAAGACGGGGTTGGCCATATGGCGTTTCGAGAAGACGTCGGAGCACTTACATGGGCCGTGTCGGAGGGTATAGACTCGCCAAGATCAAAGGAAGGCATGCTAGTGGTCAGCGAATTAATTGCAGAATTGAGAGACGTCTTCTGGTAGAAATCTGGCGAAGGTCGCAAGCACGCAATAAGGACGGGCGTAGTTTATTTGGCGATGCGGGGCGTTGCGTTGGCTTGTTTGTCTCCTTGGCCTGGGTGGAACGCCTGATTTGCTGTGACGCAATTGTCGATATTTTCAAATTGTATAACCTAGGTATACAGTAGTAGTATAGCAAGCAAGCCCGCGGGGGTTAGTTTGGCTTATCGGAATTCCCAATTGAATGGACCCGTCTGTTGCTAATATTTGTATGTACGTGGTTTGCTTTAAGGGGCAATCAGTCAATGTCCAGTCACATCCAATGCAATTCAGAGGGTCAGGTTTGGCTGAAGGGCTTAGCGCAGGTTACTCGCCGCCGGGATCGGAGGAGAAAAAAAAAATTAAAGTACGTGCCGCCTTCAAGGCCGTTCGTTAGCCACCGGCCGCAAATGGAGTCGGAGTCTGAGTCTGGGGTAGCCGAGGCGGGGATGATGTCAGTCACGTAGCGTGCCACGGCTTTGGAGATTTGGGGTTACAAGTATATGGCGATTGTGTATTGTATGCTTATAGATTACATCATTACCTAGAGTATTATGCCCACTACTGCCATGAAGCTAGAAAACATCATCTTGGCCAATGAACCCGGCGGTGCCAGATGGGATCTCCAGGTGTCAGACGGCGTGTTACAGTCCATAGAAGCAACCAAAGGAAACCGAGATGCACCTCCTGGCCTCCTCCTGCCACCACTGTGCCATCCTCATATTCACCTGGATAAGCCTTATGTTCTCACCTGCCACCGTGCCCCATCCGCCCATCACCCGGATTACACTGACCTGGCTCCCCAGTCTGGCTCCTTTGGCGAGGCCCTGGCCAACACCTCCAAAGCCAAGGAGCGCTACACGCCCCAAGACCTCTACCTCCGTGGATCCCAGCTTCTGGCCACGAGCTACCAGCAGGGCGTCACTTCCATGCGTGCCTTTGTTGAGCTGGATCATGTAACAGGGACACTGCCACTCCAGACGGCCATCCGCCTCAAGCAGGACTTCTCCCATCTTATCCATGTGCAAATATGCGCATTTGCGCAGGATCCCGTCTTCTCGGCTGGCTATGGCGACGAGAACAGATCAACGATTGAGAAGGCACTGCGCGACTATGGCTCAGATATTGATGCGTTGGGGTCAACCCCCTACGTCGAGACTTCCGAAGAGGACTCGGTTAAGAACATCGACTGGGCTATCCGCACAGCCCTGGCGTATAGACTTCATCTCGATTTCCACCTGGATTACAACCTAGACAGGTCGGCTGCTTTCCTCGTTGAGCCAGTGATCGGGCTACTGGAAGAGCACCAGTGGACTCGGCATGCCGACAAGACCAAGACCATCGTGGTAGGGCATTGCTCTCATCTCAGCACTCTCCCGGCCCAGAAGATCCTGGACATATCAGCTAGCATACGACAGAAAAACCTACCCATCCACTTTGTCGGACTGCCCACTAGCGATCTCTTCATGATGGGCAGACCGACGGAGAAGCAGACAGCACCGCACGACCGCCCGCGAGGCACGCTCCAGGTGCCCTCCATGATCAAGGACTTTGGTTTGCCAGCTTGTCTGGGGGTCAACAACGTAGGCAACGCGTTTACCCCGTACGGGACGGGCGACCCCCTACAGCTGGCCTGCTGGGGAGTCGGTGTATACCAGGCGGGTACTGTGGACGATGCCGAACTTCTCTTTTCGTGCGTGAGTTGGCGGGCAAGAGAAGCCATTGGGTTGTCGAATGCAGGCTATAAGGACAGGCTGGAGAAGGGCTCCGGGTGGATGCCAATGCTGTTAGTTAACAATGTCCAGGCGATAAGTGTGCCGCCGAGACCGGGGTATCCCGACTTCCATATACCAGCGAGGCAGAAAGTCAGCATCAAGGACGTTGTGTGGGATCCTCCCGAGCCCAGTCTCAGGTCTGTTGTTGGGTGATTGGCCTGTATTGGATGAGAAGCGATATGTGTTCCGAGTGCATATGTATTTTAACCTTAGAACTGCATTATCAAACTTAGGCTGCTAGGCGCCTAGATTGTGTAGTCAGCACAATGCCACCCATGGTACAATGTTACCGTAGCTATGCGACATGCCGACCCCAGATTTACACATGGGCTCTGCAGCTAACAGCTCCCACGTGCGTGCGTGCGTGTGTGTGTGTGTGTGTGTACTCAGGTGCCGTGAAGGATGCACGCTTATGTACATGTATCAAGACGGGGAAATGGTTATTGCTAGGATCAAGTGAAGCAAGGGAATCAAGAAATGTACGATGCCTCCTGGCAATAGCAATATATATCCCTTAATGACAATGTGTATATGGCAGCATACATGTAGCCTTTGCGCCTCTTGAGCGGTGTGCCGATGACCAATGATAAAAGGCATGCAACCTTTTGACGAATCAGGGATGGACAAAGGTAGTATCTCAGGTAAGAGGTAAGCCACTCGGGCGCTGCGGATCGGAGATATCCCAATCGGCAGTCAGGTTCACGTCCGAGCGAATCTCGGACAGAGAGAATTTACTCTAGAAGGCATGAAGGACATCTGGAGAACGAAGTCGGAGGGCAGCTGGAGTAGATCGGCCGCTGCCACCTAAGCAGTGAACAATACGGTAACCTAAGGGTTGCAGATAACGGAGCCGTCATCTCCGGTTTCCGCGGAACATTCACACGAGTATGGCAGCAGGTTACAGTTGGATGTGTATGAATACGAATATGGATGTGAATATGAGAATACAAGCCAGGTCCGTCAACGTCAATGTTCATACATTTGGTATCTAGCCTAATGAATGGCTCAAAGAATGGAACAATCACAAACACACACACACACACACACACACAAGCAAGCACATATTTTTTTTTTTTGGAGGGGGATGGATAATACTTTGTTTGCATGGTGGATTAGGTACATAGACGAGGCGAGTGCGAGCGAGTGCGGGCATGGTGCGGATCTTTCCAAATACAGCCAGGCATCTTTGGGGTGATTGATTAGATTTGGGATTTGGATGGAATGGTCATGAATCCAGTTCCAGTGATAAGCTTACCTGGCACACGGGTTGGGATAACCAATTGGAGGTATCGAGGTGAGGTATCTAACATGTATGCGCGGAGTATAATTTGTATGCGAGTATACTTGGGCGACTTTCGGCAAGTACCTAACCTCCCAACCTACAAGCCAAAACTGCAGAATGGTAGAACTGCAGAACTGCAGAACTGCAGAACTACAGAACTGCCCGCACCAAGCACCAAGCACCAAGCACCGTCCGCTGCATCCGCCGCATCCCCTGCAACGCCCCGAGCTCCGAATGCGCACACGAAAGAAGGGCGAAACTAGCATCAGTTGGGTTAAGCCCATGCCCATGTACGTATGCTACCGTGAATTGAAGATTTCCTGGTGAGCAGTGCATGTAGTCATTCATTTGATGCCTATCGTATTGTATTGTGTTGGCTCTTTCTCTTTCTTGTGAGGAAAACAAAACCAACAACGGACCCGCGAAAAAAAAAAAAGAGACGAAAGAAAAAAAAAGACAGTCAATCAAACCAACTGTTTTGTTCTTTTGTGCGTGTGTGCTTAAGACATTGCGCAGCTCCGAGTGCCTGATTCAGAGGCATCACTTCTTGTTCACTTCGGTCTTTGGGCATTCCGTACCGCTATCATATTTCGACTATACGATACGATCCCTAAAGCCGCCGCCTGTGCTCGTTTCTGGGTCCCTCTAACCCGTTACTAGCTCGCTTCACCTCTTTCTCTAGGCCGCATCTGAACTGGAGTCCGGGTACCTCCCCCAACACGCCTTTTTCCAGCATTCAGCCACCTGCCCTCGGAAAAGAAGCCTTCCAAAGCTTCCTGTCCCTCTTAGATTTTTTTACCCAACGTCACCGTTCGCCCGCCTCAACCCACGACCGCCACCTGCAAAATCCAAACGCGCCCTTTTTTGCCGTTGCCTGACACATCCCCCGCCTCCGGAGCTGTGACCGCAGCCGTAAATCTGGCGCTCCAACCCCAGGCCTTCGGCGAAGGCGCGCAAGCTGTGGCCAAGATGGCCCAGCCCACAGCCGAGCCGGTCGACGAGTACGAGTACGTGATCCTCCTCCTCCTCATTCTCCTCTTCCTCCTGCTCCCCCTCCGCACTCGCCGGACTACCCTGACAATGCGACGGCGGAACGTGGAAGGCCCCCCCCCCCCCGGGGGAGCTGCGGAATAACCACTCTCTGCACCTGAACTGACATGGACAACTCCGCCCGTAGCTATGAATCTCTTCCGCCCAACTTCTCTCTGGCGCAGAACATGGCGGCCGGCGCCTTTGCTGGCATAGCGGTAGGTCTTTCCACACGCAATTTTGGCGGTAGCGGAGCTGGTGGGCTGATACAGCAACTTTTAGGAACACACCGTCATGTACCCCATCGATGCGATCAAGGTCCGTACGAACTCAACCCCCAATTGGCCCCATGATGGACTGCCGACTGACTTGCCACCTTCCAGACCCGAATGCAAATCATCAACCCCTCGCCAAACGCCGTCTACAAGGGTATGGTCGAGGGTACAATGCGGATCGCGAGCGGCGAGGGTGTCTTGAAGCTTTGGCGGGGCATGTCCAGTGTGGTCGTAGGAGCAGGTAAGTCCATATATTGCCATGGCATGACGCACGGGAGGAGCTGCACCAAGCTTGGATCTGTTCTAATGGCGCCCAGGACCTGCGCATGCTGTCTACTTTGCGACATACGAGGCCGTCAAGCACGCCATGGGTGGTAACAGAGCGGGTGTCCACCATCCTCTGGCTGCCGGTAAGTAAATCGCACTCTATATACCAGATTGCGGGCTCCTTTGGGTCGCTCACGATGCATCCAGCAACTAGCGGAGCTTGCGCCACCATCGCGAGCGATGCCTTCATGAACCCCTTCGATGGTAAGTCCACAATCCAATGCGCCGCCCCATGTATAACGCGGGGAGCTGATCCTCGTATAGTCATCAAGCAGCGCATGCAGATCCAGAACTCGAGCAAGATGTACCGCTCCATGGCTGACTGCGCGCGATACGTCTACAAGAACGAGGGTCTTTCGGCCTTCTACGTCTCGTATCCCACGACCCTTTCCATGACAGTGCCCTTCACTGCTCTCCAATTCCTCGCATACGAGTCCATCTCCACGACAATGAACCCCGACAAGAAATACGACCCCTTCACACACTGCACAGCGGGAGCTGTAGCCGGAGGTTTTGCGGCCGCATTCACCACGCCCATGGACGTGATAAAAACCATGCTCCAGACCAGAGGAAGCGCCACAGACCCCGAGCTGCGCGCAGTCAACGGCTTCATGGCCGGCTGCCGGCTGCTGTACCAGCGGGAGGGACTCCGCGGTTTCTTCAAGGGCGTGAAGCCGAGAGTCGTCACGACCATGCCCAGTACGGCTATCTGCTGGTCAGCCTACGAAGCATCCAAGTAAGTACTGCCCATATGCCGTTTGACGCCATGTCAAGGTCTTGATGCTAATTTGGGATACCAGGGCATACTTCATCCGAAGAAATACGCCTACGTCCTAAACGTACGACATCCAAAGGAAATGTTCGAACTTGACGGCTGCTATCTGCGGAACCGGCTCTTGGCGACGTCACCAGGATCTGGCTGAGCATTACACCAAACTTGGCGATTCCACTACGATCTGCGATACATCACCTGCCGAACGAACGCCACCAAACCTGCTCGAGAAGACACCACTCGAGCTTTTCAACCAAATAAACACAAGAGATGAAGGAAAGGGGTTCACAAAAAATAGAAGGCCTCCATTCGAGGAAAATCACCATGTACATAGCTTTGGGGCGACGGCCTTTGGATCAAGTGGTCGAGTTGGAGACACGACGACGAGGATGACGGTCTCTCCTGGATCTTTTCGTTGCAACCACGGTTGTGTCGTTGCGCTTTTTTTGCGTCCTCCCATACTCGATGATCATGTTTACTGGACGCGCGGGGCGTCTGGGGTAAGCACGTTTCGATGATGACTTCACGGCATCGCATCTTGTACACTAATCGTGGCATCTGATGGGAAAAATAAAATCACTAGATGGTCGGCGTTATCATGACTCTCCCCTACCGATTTTTCTTATGGAATGTGTGATTTGCGATTCTGATTTGCAGCCCTTGCTTCGTGGTGGGATTTGAAGTGAATCGATACACCCGCATTCTAAGCTCTGGTCTCTGTTGGGCAAATATGGGCTCTTCCATAGTAGATCTCGCTGGTTACTTACCGCTCTACCAGACCCCAGATAGGCCGTCCGGTTTATATGGTGGTAGCTCTATATCGGCCGCAGAGCTGACAAGCTGCCATGCCCATCGATGGGAGGAACATGGCGTTTTGTTTTTCGGCTTCGAATGCGATCTACAAATAACCACTGCAACTCACCATGACAACCCATTCTACCGAGCCGACTCAGGGGGTTTGATCTTGTATCTGGGATGCCATGGTTTACACAACCGCTCAACATCACCATATCCTGTCAAAGAAAATGTAGATTAGGCAAAGGTACGAACTCTGTCACGAATCAGCAGCAAAGCAAGTGAGAAACAACGTAGTGGTATGTAATGTAAGTCTTGATTGAATAAGCATACTAGTCGTCTCCCCGACTGCATAAGAACACCATGAACTCCAGTCATATTCATTCGCATAGAACACTTGCGTTCGGTATCTTCCAAAGCATTAACCGCCAAAGGGGAAGCCGCCGAAGCCGCCGCCGCCACCAGATCCAAACTTGAAGTTGAACTGCTGACCACCGCCCTGCTGAAACATGAAGGGCTGGCCACCACCGAAGCCACCTCCGAAGGGGTTACCCTGGGGCTCGTTGGAGTTGGGGTCATCACCCCGGTCGAACCGTGCCCTCAGCTCGGGGTTGCTCAGAACCTCGTACGCCTCGTTGATGCTGGCCATCTTCTTCTCCGCTTCTTCCTTGGTCAAGCCGGCCTGGATTGCCTTGTCAGGGTGGTGGACCTTGGAGAGCTTGCGGTACGCCGACTTGATCTGTCTCTCATCTGCATCGTGGGGTACCCCCAGAACCTTGTAGTAGTCCTTGGTCTTGCTACGCTTCAGGGCCACTTGGGCCTTCTGCAGCAAGGGGTTGACAAGATCTTGCTTCTTCTCCGGCCGCACCTCCGCAGCCTGGTTGAGGAGGTTGATACTGGCTTCGAACTCGTCGGCTTCCAGTTGCACCTTGGCCTTGTACAAGAGACCATAGAACGAGTTTTCATCGAGGTCGAGAGATTCTTTACAGTATGTGCTGGCTTTCTTGGCGTTCATCTGGAAATAGGTTAGATATGACGAAGATAATGGCTAAAATGAGAAGAAAAGACTTACCTCGTAATAAGCTTGGCAGGCCAGCTCCGCTACCCTGTTGATCATTACATTTGGTGCCTTCTCGGGGATGATACCCGCCGCCTTGAACTGCTTGATCTGCTCCTTGATCTCCTCTATTAAGCCCTTGTCCTCGCCTTGGGGGACCAGCATCTTGACGCCGGTCATGGGTTGGTTCTTGCTCAGAGCCTTGTTCACCTTGACGAGGGTCTTCTCGATGCTCTTCTCCTGTTTCAGCAGCTTCTTGCAGGCCTTGTTCTCCGGATCCGAATGCAAGCATTTCTTGATCTGCGCCATACCCTGTTCGGTATCTCCGAGAGAGAAGAAGGTGGTAGCGGAGATTTTCAGATGGGGGGTAATGTCGCCGGGCTTCATGTTGATGATGTGGTGCAGGTCGCCCATGCCCTCCTCGACCTCTCCCTTCTCGAAGCGACATCGCGACCGCAGTTCGCGCAGATTCGGAGACCGGTTGGCGACCTGGATCGCCTCGCCGGCCTGACCAATACACTCATCCCAGTTACCACTCGCCGCAGCGGCCTCGGCCAGACTCGCAGCCCCCTGGGCCTCGAGCAGTCTGTCGTAGTCAGGAGAGCCTTGCTTCTGGTTGGCCAGAGCATACTGTTGTTTTGCGCCTTCCCAGTCGGCGCTTCGTGACTTGATCTTGGCCAGCTGGATGTGCGCCCCCTCGAAGCCGGGCCGCAGGGTCAGAACCTTGTTGAAATCCTCAGTTGCCAGGGAGGTACGACCGAGGGACAGGTAGGTGGTGGCGCGTTTGAAGAAGGTCAGGTAGTCGTTGGGGTCGCGGGCGATGGCGGCATCGTAATAGACGAGAGCATCGCTGGTCTGGCCCTTGGACAGATGGGCTTGCGCCGAGGACAGCAGGGAGGAAATGGGGGTGTCGGCAGGGATTTCGGAAGCGGAAAGCGCCTCGATCAGGCCCGACGAGGATAGGATGCTGGCAGCAAGCGCCAGAGTCGACAGAGGGACGTACATGGCAATGACGAAGAGACAGGAAGAGCCAGCGGGTCGCAGTGGCCTAGGCTATATTAATGAAGAGCAAGTCGATCTTATCCTTGGCTTAAGCCAGGCAGAAGAGAAAGAAGTAACAAGCAGGATTGCAAAGAAGGTGGGCGCAGATGTTGGGTCAATCCATATATAAGCGATTAAAGAGACGATGCTTCCAAACGACAGACAGACTGACAGAGACAGACTGAAAGGTGGCCTGGAGGGATCGAGAAGAGGTGATGGACGATGATGGGCTGGCTGGCTGGCTGGTGGTCAATTGCTTAATTAATGAATTAATTTATGATGCAGTGATGCAGGTTCTGGACATGGCTGTTAAGAGGTACCTCTTGTCTCGGGCAGAATTAGGTGGCAGCAGAAAGTATCTTTGCAACAAAGGACCCCTGTCATTGACAAGTGTCCATTTCGCCTTCAGCCGATCGAGTAACCTATAAATACAGAGTAGGTTAGGACTGGTTAGGAAGGAATCTTTAGAACCCGCCAATAAATGTGCCTTCCGTGTCACCCCACGTTTTGACAGATTACAGTTTGCAGTACTTACTAGGTTACTAGTCGCGATAAGGAAGAACATCATCCAGCATCCCCTTTGCGGCGTTGCCCCTCCACTTAACCTAGGTTAATGCGCTCCATTGAATCAGTCAATGCATCGACAAGGATTACATACAAGTCGTGAACCTGAACCTGAACCTGAACCTGACCCTGAACCGAGGGGCGCCTGGGCGTCTGTCTGTCTGACTAAGGAGTCCTCATCATAAGCATATGCAATTAACTACCACAATACCCAACGTTAATTAATGCCTGCATCTGGTCAATCATTGGACGCATGTGCATGATACGGCTTATACTTCCTCCTTCGTCTAGAACACACTTCCATATTGGAGGTCCAGCAACCACCACATATGTTATATCAATATCAATAGCCCCAATAACATGTCCCACCTACACCCCCAGACCGCCATCTTCTCCCCCAGCGTAGCCCGCGCCGCCGCCAGCACCGCCAAGGACTGGTCCTACGTCGACAACTGGCTGCGCACCAAGTATTCTGCCAACAACCAAAGCGTACCCAAATTCGAGCGCAACCCGGACACCCTGCGCGCCCTGCTGGCCCTGGCCTCCCACAACGAGGCCGTCGACGAGGAGCGCGACCAGCTGGCCCAGCTCGAGAAGGCTGCCCTCGACGAGGTGAAGGCCGCCGACGCCGCCAAAGAGGCAACCCGTCAGAAACAGGCCGATGGCGTGACCAAAGATGTCAAGGGCGAGCTGGTCGCCGACGACATCCTCGATGCCATCGAGGAAAACCTGACACGCGAAGGACGCACCGCCCTGGATGCCATGGCCCGCATGGCCGTCGAGCTGGGCATAGCCTTCCCGACCTCGGAAGGGCTGGGCACCCGCTACGTCGAGCTGCAGGCCAAGGTCTTCGAGCTGGAGCAGACCCTCGACCGCGTGGCCCTGCTGCAAAAGTACCTCGAGCGTGAGTTCCAGACCATGGACGGCTTCATCCACGAGGTTCGGGGACCTGAGTACCGGCCCGCCGCCGACCTGGCCAAGCAAAATCTCGACCTGCAGCGCCAAATCAAGACCATGTCGGCCAAGCTGCCTGAGATCGGACAGCAGATTGCCGCCCTCGACAAGTCCGTTGCCATCCCGAGCCTCACCGTCGAGCAAGTCAAGAAGGACGAAGACACCTACCTGGACCTGCTGGCCGCCAAGAAGGAGCTGGATGCCCAGGTCAAGACGTTTGCGGGCCTCCCGCCAGATGTGGAAGCCGCCAGAGTCGAGTTGGAAGGCTTACGGGCCCAGTTGAGGGATGCTACAGCACGAAGAGACGCCGTATTTGAAGGCTTGGTCGAGCGCGAAAGTCCGGTCAAATCCAGGAGACGACCATGAAGAATTACAAATCAAACCAATGCTGCGTTATCTAGATCCATGCTATGCTAAGGGGGGTATTGCGCTGTATAGCCTGCACTCGGGGTGGGAAATGAATGAACCGACCGGATGATGACATAACCCCATAATTACATGTGTAATGCTCTGTAAAACAAACCAAACCAACGCTGTGATGGTGCAGTAAATCAAGAATTCAATCATCATGCAACAACAAGAGGATTGCGGCTTCTCCGCGTACAATTTCACCCCTCAACCCTGCGATTTCTTGCCTCGGCCAGCCACAGCACCGCCTAGCCGACCAAACTGCCTTCCCAGGCCAGAGCGCTTAGGTGGCACGGCAGCTGGCGTAGGCGTTGGGTCTTTCTGCGGCACAGGCGGCCGGCTGTCCCTTGGTCCTTGACCGTCCGAGACACGCAGTTCGCTAAAGTCTGGTCCGTCATCTAGGCCGCCGCCTAGCCTCTGGGCTCGGCGGGCCTTGTCCTGCACGCTTCGGAACTTCTCCAGAAGCTGCTCCCATCGGATAGGTCCCTCTTCTCTCCCCTTGAGCCTGTTGGGTCTATCATAATTGGAGGTACTGGGGGTGGTAACAGAACTAGCAGAAAAAGCATGAGTGTCATGAACGCTTTTAGAACGAGGGGTGTGGCCTTGGAATGAAGTGACAGCATCCACAATAGAACTTCCCCGTGCCTGTGGTGGTGCGAGAGTGGTGGAAGAAGAGTTTACATACGATCTTGGCGCCGTGTGCAGGTAGCCGATGGAGCTCACGCTGTTGAGTCTGTTCTTGAGCGCAGCAAATGCCGAAGACTGAGGCAGAAGCATCAAAAGCCCATACAGGCATTTGTAGAGGTAAGGGTATTTCTCGGGCTCCAGTAGCTGCAGCCGCAGGTCTATCCTCCGCCGTCAGCACATCCAGGTACACACTATGCATGCCGTGGCTTGTTGAACCTACAGGTAAAGACTGGCGACTCGATCAGCTGGACCAGCTTGTCGATTTGAATCAAGATATTCACCGTCATCTCGAGCTCGGCGCTACAACACGATTAGCAACATGCAGAAGCCAGTGATCAGTAACGTACAATATCTGCAGTAGGTTGTACGCAGCCTCGTATGCCTGGGCAAGCAGGCACAGCGAGAAGGTTGCCACGGCGTTATAGCACCATGAGCGGAAAAGCGCAACAAAAAACGTTTGGCCGTCCTATACCGGCAGTCAGCAATAATTCCATGCACGTCTTTCTGATGTTCTTGCTTACCTTGGTTTCGAGATTACGTAGTCGTTTCCTTAGATCAGCAAGTTCCGGGGCGGTAATCAGGTTGTTGTTGAGGTTCTGCACCATTATGCTAGCGAACTCGACATCCTCTTCCTTCTCGATACATTCGGCCAAAGTTCGGTAGATACGTTCGGCACTCAGGGTCATGCATAGCTGCCGAATGATCAAGTTGCCCCTTGTCTCTAGCAGTCTTCTATCTGTAGAGAAGAGCTGCAGCAAGCTGACCATGAAGTTTGAGAAGTAGTCATCTTCGCTGTTCCGGGATATTTGGGACAGCAGCTGAAGATCCTTTGTGACAACAGCCTCTGCCGGGTCGGAGAGTGTCTTGAGCAGTGCCGGGAAGGTTCCGTCGTTGAACGCAACAATCTTCCTCGGTGCCTTGCGATGCAGCATGATGAGCCATGTCAATGCCGCAACCCGCGTGGCTTCGTGGTCGTTCAAGAACAGAAGCGTCAAGGAGTTAACGGCAGCAGCATAATCTAGATCAGCTTGAGGGCTTTGAGATGTTTGCCCGCCACTCAAGGCTTGCGCCTGAGCAGGCGTAGGACTTGGGGCTTCGAGATCCCGTGAGCTCGAGAGGGAGGCGCGAGTGCTATTCGCTCCGCCTTCTTGTCGCTCTTGGGCAAGCGAAGTCGGTATTCGCGATGATGGCTGCGAAGGATGCATCTCAGGCTCGTCAGACAGTGACACGACATATTCCAACAGCGATGTGTTGACTCTAGCAGCAGCTTGTCGAATCGGCTCAACGCCACTGGCCATGGCTGGAAGAAGGTGGGCGAGGATCTTGGGCGTGAAGGGGAGGACCTCTTCGGGACAGATATCGAGGAATGCGATGATCCAACGCAGACTCTCCTGTAGACTGTCTTCTTCCAACGGCGAATCCAGGGTTGCCGTCAATATTTCCAAGATGGCCTTGTAGTTAATCTGGACATCCTGGCCGGGAACCCAGTCATCCTCACTACTGCACTCCCCGTCGTCATCAGCGGCCGTGGTGGACCCGTTCTCGTCGGCATCGTCTGGAGCAAGGTGCGCGCTTCCACTGTCAACGGACTCCTCGCGCTTCCGCTTTCCGTCTACTCTTGACTTCTTACTATCGGCAATGCCCTTCTTGATTCGGGAGATGCGCTTGATCTCGTTCAAGAACTTGTCCAGACAAGACTGTGTGGCTGCATGGACATCCGGATTATGACCGCCAAGGAACTTTAACAAACCGCCCAGAAACTCTGGTAGGTACGTCACGAGCTCCAGATCAGGAATGGAGTCGAGGAGTGTAATCCATCCTACGAGGAACGTCCTGGTAAAGGGGTTGATAACCCACACGCGTTCCTTGAGGAGCGGGATGAACTTGGGCAGCGAGAAAGCCGTGGGAGGCTCCGGCTGGTCATACAAAGAAGACTCGGAATCCTTGTTGTCGTCGTAGGATGGACTTTCAAGCACCGACACGTACGTCGCTGCCGACTCCGAGACGATATCCTTGATAAGCCGGTCCAGAAGCTCTGCGCCGTTCTTCACCGACAACTCTGAGTCGGCACCGAGCTAAAGGGGAGTATATTTAGGCATTGTATGACAAAAGGCACGAGGACCAATGTTTCCAGCTAGACGTACCTTGCACAATGCATCAAATATGAAGTTAAAATATTTCAAGATCTCCCCCTTGGCGACCTTGGCAATGTTATACATGGACTCGCAGGCGTAGTAACGGACCCGCGCATCTTGGTCGGTAAAGCAAGCCAGCACTGGCGGCACAATGATTTCCAAATATCGCGGTAACTCCTTCACGGTTGCAAAAGTAGGCTTGCATTAGTCATGCACCGAGGGTTGAGGTTGCGGGGAGGGAGGCGCGGTAGACACTCACAGAACCAAGTGCTATGGCAGCGGCGGCCAGACCTATGAGGCCTCCGTTCCGGGCGTGTGGTTGATGAACGGCGTACGCATACTCATTGCACAACTGCTCGAGAATGGCTTGGACTCTTATGTAATCCTTGGAGGCGACATTCTCCCGGATAATACGTTCCAATCTGGAGGCCGAGGTTGATTTAGTATAGGCACATGCTCGGGACCATATGGCGCCGGAAAAGGCGAGGCTATACGTACTCGAGGGCGCCGACTTTCCTCTTGTCGTATAACTTATCGTTTAACAAACGCTGGACGTTCTGCTCCATGACTGGCTGGACCGGGGTGTATTCCGGGGGAGCATGCCTCGATGGCAGCCTTGGACAGCAGACAGGAAGTAATCAGGGAAGAAAAAACAGGTTGAGTCTACCGTGGTGTGTGGTGTGTGGTGTCCTGACAACAGCAGTAGTAGGATGACTGGCTATATTCAGAATGGGTTCTTGGCGGTCGGTGTGGACGACGTCAACTGGATTTGATGCGCGATATGGACTTGCGATGTGAGGGCGGGAATGAGGCTGATACTAGCAAAAGCAGGGATTGGGGTGGAGTGGAGGGGAGGCTCTCGAGTGTGGCGTCACTGGGTTAGTTACTGTACGTAGGATTGATTGTATGACTGTAGGTAGGACTGGGGGGCAGGAGGGGAGTTTGTTTGGCTGGTCAGCGACTGGGAAAGAACAGTCGGCCAAGTTCCAAAGATATCACAATCGCGCCGCCCTTTGTCTTTTGGAATCAAAGTATCAATCAATCAATGTAGGTTGGGTTGAAGGTCTGCCTGCAGGGCCCCATGCAAATGCAATGCTGAAGATGGAGAAGCTATTGAATCAGTGCCCACCTTAGGCCGGCCTACATTGAGCTTATGAGGTATTCAGGTATTGATGCTCCAGCGAGTCCAGGCCCAGTGAGATAACCTAAGAAGGAGTAAGCCACTCAGGTACTTCCTTACTTGGACCACGAGACCTCGGGCCGCCAGTGGGGCCGAGCCACTTTCTTGACTCGGGCGACCCCGTCATGAGGTCCCCTTCTCTTCCTTCTTCTACTACTACTTGCTGATCTGCCTCTCGACCGCTGACTTAACCAGTATACACGTAATCAACCTATGTTCTTCTTCTTCTTCATCTTCTTCTTCTACCAGTGATCAACCCCGCTACGGGTCGATTCGTACATATGCCTGGACAGCTAGGCGAATGGACAGGACTTACCCTTCCCCTCTCTAGGTCACAAACAGGAAGCGATGGAATGGGGTATAGTGCCACATCAACGAGAAGTAGCTTGTTGCAGGTCATAAGGGGACTTATTCGAATCTTAACTGGATGAACGACCTAGCAGCGTGTTTGCATCCCCAAATCCATATGGGCCTCTGCACTTATTGGACTTCGGCCGTGCTTGGGGAGGGGGCGTAGTGCGACAGGTGCCCGTTTGCTGGGGCGACCTCCGGGCCAGTATCGACAACAACGACTCACTTAGGTACTGCGCCGCGGAGCACGGCCTGCCTTTGTTCCCGGTGTAGGCACTTCGGGTACAGATAGCCCCTCGAATGCTCGTCCCGGTCCAGATAGGATCGAATGGCTTGTGCCACGTGAGTAATGTTTTCCTGACTGCCCGCAAACATGGGCAGCTATCAGGAATCCAAGAGGATTAGGGCGGGCTTGCTCCTCCATAGCCTTACCTATCACCTTGTCCTTTTCTTGCATGTCACTCCTGGAAGCACGTGGGTGTAGTATGTAGCCCTCCCTGTGGTGTCGCTAATACACATGAAAACCTGCTTGGTCTATGTAGTCTAGAAACTGATTATTCTTGACCTCCCATATGTACTCGCTGAGTGGTTTCCCAAAATAGACCCTGCCGTGCCAGCCTCATCCCTCTCCCCCTGTAAGGAACAAGCTTTCACAATTCCCTCTCAAAGCTGAACCGGAATGTTGCATTCACTTGTGCGGATACTCGCTGGCCTTTCTCTTCCATGTCCTATGTTAGTTGCAAGATATCGTATTGGCTGGAACCGTTGCCTATGAGAACCAGTGAATTGTTGCATAGTGACTGTAGTTGACATTTGTTTGGTGCACGAATAGAGCCTGGCAAGCTGGTGTGCCTTCTTATCTGGTAAGAAAGCATAACACATTGGCATCATCGACCCCCTACTCTAAATCCAATAACCAAATCCCGCCCACGACGTGTTCTTTGGTTTCTACATATAGTGCTGACTCATTTCTTTTCTTGTTTGTCCTTGTCTTTGGTGCTGCTCGAGTCATCTCTACGCCAGGAACCATCCGAGCCACCAGATCGATCTTTGTTGTTGCGCGCCGCCATATCCGCCCGTTTTGCAAAAAGGTCCTGTCGTTTTCATATTCAGCCCCGTAACATGTCGCTAGACTGGAAAGTTATGCCCATTCAAATTTTTGCCTCGCGCTTTAGCGATCCGTTCGGCAGCCTTCTCGTCCATCTTGGTCGGTGACATCATGTGATGGCATACAATGATGGAACACTTGCGTCTAGGGGGGTCTCGTAAATGCGTCTTGAGTAGTCAAGGCCGCTCTGGTCAGTCAAGTCGAGTATTTGTTTCGAGCCCAGTCCTGGTAGGGGTTTAGAGTGGGTGGTCTCGTGCAGGCGAGGTTCGACGACGTCTCTCCATCAGGAGAGGCTGTTTGTACTGGGATGAGAATGCGACTACACACTGGGATTACTCCTACATCAATATATATCCTCTCGATGGACCCTAAAGCTTTTTTAAACCAGTCCATCACGCGTTAGAGCTGATTTGTAATTCTGACTCTTTCTTTGAATAGGCACTTGATTATGTATTCCCGACTCCTGCAAGGCGTATCTCAATCTGGTATATCAGACACGTTCCACTGCACCTTTACAGTATACTATTATTAATTGACGAGATTCATTCAGAGGCTACACCATACACAGTCGGTGATTGGCGCGTCTGCTGTGCTACATGAAGTCGGTGGTCGTACCGCATGGAGTTGAGAGACAGGTCAAGGCAGCTACGCCGGAGACGACAATACGGTGGATCTGGCCGCACGATATTCCACAACGTCTGAAATTACTGTGCATAGTGAGCCAATATATTTCTATGTGTCGAAATGTAAGTGACAGGGCATCGGATTAGGCCCTTGCCTCACTGCAGCCCCGGACTCGGAGGGAAACTGCCACATATTGCCTCGTGGCAAATCTTGCACTCGGAGATACGGCTTGTATAATACCTAGGGACAACAGTCACGAGTGATTCGGTATGTAGAGGGGAGCACCACAGGTTGTGTGTGTGTGTGTGTGTGTGTGTGTTTTGCAGCCGGCTCGACCACCCCATAAGCCTAGGCTTACCGTACCACGTACGTGTCATGCAAGGGAGGCAGTAACAGGCGACAAACTGTATTGTCGATCTTCTCCCAAGGGGCGGGACACCGCTCGTTCAGGTGTTTATCCGCGAAATGACACATGTATTGCGCTGCCCCCTGTTTTTGCCCACGCCGTGAGTAAGAGGAAGGTAAGTATGTAACTCCAAGATGCTACAAGTCAAGCACAAAGGTTGACCTGGGACATAGTAAGCAATACAGTTTGCACATTAGTCCCCCAAACCCATCGCCAGCTAAGCCCGAATAGTTCTGCCTGTGCCTGGGCAGCAGGTAGGAGGAACTGAAGTAAGTCATCTTTTCTGTGAACTGGGCTTCCACAGCTAGCAAATCCCTCCCGATTCTGGACATTTCTTCATCCTTTCACGGATACTCCTACTCCAGTCCCTAGACGCAGGGGCCGGCTGAGATGCCAGCGACTATACTCGCCGCAACTGCGGCAAACATGACCTATTGACAGCTTATCTAAAACACGTCATGTAAACACTATTGTACTCAAAGTAGTTAAGTATAAGAAACCCCTTTGGTCCTAAAGCGGGACGCGTTGAGATCCAACATTTACCTGGCCTGGGGTAAGGGGGATGTATCAACGACTGCCCACACAACCTACTTGCCCCTAGATAGCCACCGTGCCCTTCACGGATTGCTGTCGTCACTCGTCACTCGTCACTCGTCACTAGCGCGACTTTACGGTTACACAATGACTGGTAGCCAGATGCGTGAACCTCAGCTCCCTTGGCGCATCACCATGAGTGGTTAATAATCATAGAGGCTACAGGTATCAAACCCATCGCAACATGCACAAGACTCAAGCTATGAAGCGCGATATACTGTGAAAAGGCGACAACGAGGGCATACCATGGCGAGCAATGTAAAGTACGTTTTAAACGAATGAATATCTCTTATGTTAGGTATATATCTGTGTCTTTTTTTTCATCTCAATGAGCGTGGCCAAGCAGTGGCTCCTCGCTCTTCGTCATAACCTCCTGGCACTTGGCCAGCACAGCCGCCTGCCGCGATACCTCCCCGAGCCGCCCGACGACCTGCCCATTGCCCTCGACGAACCCGTACAGCGCGTAAGGGATGCCGACGTCGTCGCAAAAGGCCTGCACGAGCTTCTGCGCGCGCCGCAGGTTGTGGCGGGGCATGCGCGGGTACAGGTGGTGGATGACCTGGAACTGCAGGCCGCCGTGGAAAAAGTCGAGCCACTGGGGGCAGTCGATGTCCATGGTCGTGCGCAACATCTTCTGCGGGAAGGACTCGTGGGCGCCCAGGTCCGACGTGCTCATGGCGAAGTGCGAGAGGCAGATCTGGGCGTGCAGTGGCATCGTCACCATGTGGCTGATCATGACGTACACGAAGCGGTCCCAGCCGGTCGGGATCGACTTGTAGACGACACCGTAACCGAACCAATACCAGAAGACGCACTGGCCGACGATTTCAAACCATCGGTGCCACCAGGCAGGCCCCTTTCTCGGGCCCTGGCCTTTCAGGAGAAACTCCCAAGATAGACGGTACAGGTTGAAGCGGCCAAAGGCGAGTAACACGAAATACGAGTACTTTTGAATACCAATCAGGAACTTGGCCGCCGCATCATACTCCATGATCCGGTCGTAGTACGTCGATCGAAGATTTCCCAACAGTCGATGCGACACAGCCATGAAGGGCATATGCTCAATGTCCGGATCGTGCTCGGGTGAGTTGGTCACGATGTGGTGAACATTATGGTTCCTCTTCCACCAACCCAGAGACAGTCCACCACAGTAGTCAGCCATTATGTAACCCAGGATGGAGTCCACTTGGAAGTTGTGCGTGATGCCCATGTGACCGGCATCGTGGACGGTAAAAGCCACTTGATGCCAGAAACAGCCCAGGCACAAGGCGCTCAGGGGGTACCAGCCCCAGCGCAGGAAAACCAAGAACCCTGTGAACATGAGGCTGTACCGGAACAGCTCGATGGCGTACGAAGTATAGTTGCACTGGTACAACCCTTCCTTTTTGACCTGTTCGTGCAGCGCACGATACTTTTGTACGATTTTATCTTGCGTTGTAAAGTCCAGGGATGGGTATTTATCCAGATCCAGGGATATCTTCTTGTTGGTCTCTCTATCGAAGAAAGCCATGACGGGGTCGTCCCCAGGTGGAGTGGCAGGCGTGGTGGAGGCTTTAGCTGCAGCACGGCGGTTGCGCAGGCTCGCGTCGTCGTTATCGAAGACAGGGGAAGGGTCACGGGACATGGAGGGGCTCGAGGCTCCGGCGGAGGCGAGAGGAGATTCCGAGACGTCTCCATCGGTGTCGTCGCCTGCGTTGTCGGCATCAGCGGGGCGGAACTTGCCGCCTTGGATGGGTGGTACGAAGTTGGTCCATCTGCCCTCGATTCTGCCTATACGGTGGCGGTCCATCTGCTGCCTGGCGTCGGCTGAGTGGATGCTAGTGTGGACGAAGTCAGGAGTCGTGTACTACAGAAAGCAATGCAGCTTAAGCAGGGAAGGGGACCAACACGGTGATTTCATCGGTAGCGTCTCTTCCCACCATATGCAGGATAGCCTTGTCGCCGCCGGGGTGGTAGGCTAACCAGGCATCGGCCTTGACAACATATTGGTCGAGAATGAAGATTTTCCTCCCGTCGGCGATCATGCCTTCGATGTCCCTCCGCGACATGAGGGGATATGTCCTTGGCGCCGCCATTTTTACGTGCTTGCAAGCAAACCAAATAGCTAGAGAGAGTGGTGTAGGATTTGTCCTCGTTCAATTGCACACATATGGAAAGAATGTGTATCCTTGGAGGCCAATTGGCATTGGCGGGTGATAGGTGGGAGGCCAAAGTTGGAATAGAAATAATACTTAAGAGTAATGGTTCGAAGCGCAAGTGGGCGTGACAGAGCGAGTGGTGGCGGCACGGGAGGGAGCAACGGGAAGGGGGCGGCTGGGCGGGACGTCGGGTGGTTTAAGGCATCCGAATGCGTGGGAAGCGGGAAGCTTTGGAATACCATACAAGTACAACGTGCTTGATCCAGCGGTGAGAATTCAGTATTGGGTTAGGATCAATGGCATGTTTTTCTAGGCGATTGTTTAGGTAAGGGAGAAAGAGCCAATCGGACGCAACATTTTTCGGTCAAGTATATCGTTTATCTGATGTTTCTAAGCTTCCAATTCCCACCCGCAACTGCACAGATCCCAGCCACACGGCAGGTCCCCGCATTTCTAGTCAACTGGTTAAACTGAATTCAACTGAATTGAAACAAAACACCCCCACCACCCCCCCCCCCTCAAGCCCCTCCATCAGATGCGAACTGCTACGGCTGGACCCTGGACACTTTCATTGCCTTGCTCGATTTCCAGGATGCCGACGCAAACCTTTGGACTTAACAGGAAGGAAGGAGCCTTGGGCCTGTGACGGAGGATCAAGTCGGACCATTCCCAAGCTGCTTTAGAGGTCATGTCAGGATGGATGGCATAGCCCAACTGACAGCCTTGGCTTGGAAGCCTTCAGTATAGACGTGTGTGTACGAGATGAGACTAGCTTGGTGAAACAATATATTAGTTGATGCTGGCAAGCATCTCGCATCTGCTCGCCTCACCAAGAGGTTGTTTGCCCGCACTGTCCTACCCTGACTGACCGTACAGGTCACAGGCTTGTCAAGTGACTGGCCCGACTCAGCGTGAATAACTTCAAGGACTTGACACCAGTCGGCCAAGGTTGGGCCAAACTCACTAGACTAGACAGATCGCCCCCTTATTATCTCCAGCTCTCTTTATCCCTACACTGCATTGCCTCGTCAAGTGAACCACTGACTCAGTATGGCGTGGGCTCAACCAGCAACTGCACCATCACCCTACGCTGTGCCCTACTACCTACCTGCGAACCCTCAACCCTGCCATTACGTCCCTGGCCAATGGGGCTGTAGCCCAAACTGCCAAGTCTCGGGCAATATGGTCGTTCCCATAGGGCAACCTCAGCAAGTAGTCTATCGTGGGTTTTGGTTCACTATCTATCGTATCCCAGTAATGCTATTCAGGGGTTGGAACTGACTGTAGAAATTCATAGATCAACAACAAGGTTATGGCACGCATTGTCCAGGCCCCAACATGTACGCTTCCTCTCTCTGCCTCTTTCTTGTCTTTGGAGAGGGTAACCGAGAGAGAGAGAAAAGGGGTAAAAGAAGCAGGCTGACCAAAAGCTTCGGATTGCTAGAAACATCAACGTAGCCGCACCACGAAACGGCCCCAACCTCGTCCCGGTAAATGCGGCAGCGGCGGCGGCGTTGCAATGGCCACTGAACGTCGTGTGTCCAGCAGCGACAACAACAGCGACTTATGCAGCTTCATCCCTGGACGCGCCGCTCTACGGCCGTCGACCGGAGGACTACTACCCTTACCCGCCGCGGCTGCCGGCTCACCGCGATGGATCGGTGCCGGGGCTAGAGTACATTCCGGTTCTGCGGGATGGGTGGGCGGACTACAACAGTCGGACCAACCACGCCGTAGCTCCCCTTGTTTACGACAAGTGCTGAGCTTGTTGAGGTGGACAGGGGCTGCTTTTGAAGGTGTGTATATCATAATGAACCTATTCCCCGCGAAGTAAAATCTAAAAGTCTTCCTCTCGCTCTCCAACGCTATACTGTGGTGGTTGTTGGTGATAGGCTGAACGCCATGCTTCCCCCTTACTTCTACATATGCCCAAGAGATCACCCACATGTATGACTCGAAGCGGAAACGCCTGCGTGGAACACCTTACGTCTTGTGCCCATCCTTGGGGGACGGTAGACCACATCCGGCAATAGGATCTACCTAGACTTAGCAGAACTCAACGTGGACCAAGAAAATCCTTTTGAAGGGGTGGGCACTCAAGCAATAGTCACTGCATCTTGGGTCCGATGGCTTCAAATCACGCCAGTCAGATGGCAAGTGTCGTACGATCAAGGCCCAAAGATAACTTTTTTTTGGTCCTTGGCCAGCTTGATATCCACAGGTGAAATCGCTACCTACGCGATCCTTGAGAGACACTTTGCCTTATCGAAAAGTATGGGGTCTGATACCCGAAATCTGCCTTTGCTAGGTTTCCTCCATGTGCACTTATCGGTATGAACGGTATATCCTACGTACACTAGCTAGAAACCAATAGCCCAGAATCAATTCCAGGGCGGCAAAGGTGTCATGGTATTATTAGCCCATGCCATGATGCTCTTCGAGGCGCATGATCATCTCGAAAACAGAAATCTGCGCAAGTAGAGGAAAAGTCCAAGGTTATCTATGCTCCTATCTCTTACCAGTACGAGCCGTTGTTGTCTCATGAAGTTGGGTGCCAGGACTGACAGCTGGGATCTATCCCATGTAAAGACATCATCAGCTCACCCAGCTACCTTAAATCGACTACGTGAATATACCAGGTCACATAATGGGTCACCCTTCATCACACACAGATAACCCGGCACCTTGATGCTCACCTGGACGAATATGTTTTTGACCACTTAGGACTTATTAAGAATCACGTACAATTGTTCTCGATACGACTGATACTGACATGGTAGTCCGAGGCAATACTCCCCAGTATAGTTTTCTATTTTACCGAGTAAAGCGTGCCAAAAGAACATATATCTTACAACTTGAGCACAAACATACTGCGTCTATTGCCGGAGGCCAAATTCCCCCAAACAAAAACACATATTTCAAGGCAGTGTCGTAGCATACGGAACAAATAAATGATACGTCAATAAATGAATATACGCAATAAGAAGACATATGCAACCGTTGATTAGGACCGATCTACCCTTTCATTTGTACCTATTTAAACAAGTACAGGACCATCTATTGTACACCGGGACACCCGCCTTAAGTTTCATACTGCTTCACATCTGGGAGGAGCTTAGTAGTGGATAGCCTTGGAGTAGGTAGCCATGGCAGCCTC
This sequence comes from Apiospora malaysiana, assembly GCA_006508115.1. Lineage (NCBI taxonomy): Eukaryota > Fungi > Ascomycota > Sordariomycetes > Amphisphaeriales > Apiosporaceae > Apiospora > Apiospora malaysiana. Next base: position 2,976,977 of record QUSE01000039.1, on the reverse strand, counting down.
CTTGAAGGCCTCGGCGAGTGTGGGGTGAGCGTGGCAGGTACGGGCGATATCCTCGCAAGAGGCGCCGTACTCCAGAGCCAGGGTAGCCTCAGCAATCATCTCACCGGCGTTGGGGCCGACGATGTGGCATCCCAGAAGGCGGTCGGTCTCGGGGTCAGCGAGCATCTTGACCATGCCATCGGTGTCGAGGTTGGTCTTGGCACGCGAGTTGGCGCTGAAGGGGAAGTTGCCGACCTTGTAGGGGATGTTGGCGGCCTTGAGCTCCTGCTCGTTCTGTCCAACCCAGGCAACCTCGGGGTGAGTGTACATGACCGAGGGGATGACGCCGTAGTTGACGTGGCCGTAACCCTTCTTGATGTACTCGATGGCTGCAACCGCCTCCTCCTCGGCCTTGTGGGCAAGCATGGGGCCAAAAGTGCAGTCACCAATGCAGCGAATGTGGGAGTGCTTGGTGCGGTACTCGGAGTCAATAACAACGCGGCCGCGGTCGTCGAGCTCCAGACCAATGTTCTCGAGGCCAAGACCGGCGGTGTAAGGGCGGCGTCCGATGGCGACCAAGACAGTCTCGGCATCCAGAGTCTCGGGCTTGCCGCCCTTGGCGGAGTCAACCTCGAGCTTGATCTTGTCGCCGGTCTTGTCACCGCTGACCACCTTGGTGCCCAGCTTGAACTCCATACCCTGCTTCTTCAGGAGCTTCTGGATGGACTTGGCAACCTCGGCGTCCATACCGGGGCCACCGATCTGGTTCAAGAACTCGACGACAGTAACCTTGGCGCCCAGGCGCGACCAGACGGAACCCATCTCGAGGCCGATGATACCACCACCAATGACGATCATGGACTCGGGGACCTTCTTGAGAGACAGAGCGCCGGTGCTGGTGATGACGCGCTCCTCGTCAAACTCGAGGCCGGGGAAGGGGGTAGACTCGGAGCCGGTAGCGATGAGGATGTTCTTGCCGACGACGCTGGTCTCGCCTCCGTCGTTGAGGGCGACCTTGATCTCGTTCTCGCTGGCGAAGGTGCCGGTGCCCTTGATGTACTCGACGCCGTTCTTCTTGAAGAGGAACTCGATACCCTTGGTGAGGCCGGAGACGGAGGTGTCCTTGGCCTTCATCATGGCGTCGAGGTTGAGCTTGACATCACCAACATCGATACCGCGGTTCTTGGTGTCGTGGAGGATGGAGTGGTACATGTGGGAGTTGTTGAGGAGGGACTTGGAGGGGATGCAGCCGACGTTCAGGCAGGTACCGCCGAGCGCACCGCGCTTCTCGATACAGGCGACCTTGAGGCCTTCCTGGCCGGCCTTAATGGCGGCCACGTAGCCGGCGACACCGCCACCAATGATGACCAAATCCTTCTCCTCTGTAGCGGGCCAAGTCAGTTACTGCGGTATTATTGCGCGGGAATTGGCTGTAGGGTAGCCGGGTAGCTGGGTCATGGTGACGCACCTGCCTGCGAAGCGTATGATCGTCTCCATCGTGTTGAGGGGTTGATGATTGTGGGAAGACTGGATGAGCGATTGGGTCAGCTGGTTGCGCATGGGGTTGATTTTCGGGGGCTATAGGTATAGCTCCTCGGGCAGCACAGCTCCATCAAGCTTTCGCCGGATGGGCTGGGATTGGATATGAATGACATAAGGCGGACTCACGAGGATTGTTTGATGAAGGCGGAACGGGCAGCGGCCGTCCGCGGTATTAATCGACTGGCCAGCATTGTGTGTGTGTTTGTTGGAACGAGCGGCCGGGAAGGGAGAGCAAAGCTGTCGTTTATCTGGAGACAACAACAAAAAAAGAGTTGAGGATAATCTTCAATGGCAAAAAAAGGTTGCAAGGCGGACAGAGACAGACTGCAGGCAGAGCAGAACGGAGTAGAACGGAGCTGTGTACCACCTAATCTTTCGGGTTTCTGTTTGGTGCTAAGGAAGGTTAGGCTAAACGCAATTGGAGCCCCCGGGACTGAACTTGCCAGCCATTGCCAGATTGCCTGCCTCCTTCTAAAATTTTGGCGGCCCGTGCTGTGTGCTGTGTGCTGTGTGCTTGTCAGTCAGCTTTTCGCCGCCAATTGCCATGGCCCGGGAATAGCCGGACACACGCCAACTCAACTCAACTCATCAATGTCATTGTGTACCACCAGCAAATGACTACTACTAACAGCTAGGACCGAAACGTCAAGCAAGTCATGGGAAATCGATATCCCCATTGATGGGATTATACGAAGTCAACACCTTACCGAGCGAGGTAAAGTCGATAGGGGCAATATTCAGGAGCGGACGGGGTTTCGTTCATTCGCATTTTCTAGCGCCGGAATAGCTGCAATGGATACATGTATGAACGAATATACCCAACCTAGTAGACATATCCCATCGCCAGCCGTCCCATTCACAGCAAACTACAATTCCATCGCTACCCAGCTATTACAGTATCCGTCAGCTACTGCTGCGCATTCTATCACCACTCAATTGACCCGTTGCCACCCGGTCAACTCGATGCCAGCTCACGTCGACCACTATGTCATTACTAAATAGTTATCCCATCTTAGTCATGACAAGCCCCAAAAGCCAACGTCGGGGTAGCTCGGGTGTCAAGGGTCTGGAACTGGAATCTGTTGGTTCTCGTTTGCCTAGACAGCTGACCGTTGGGTATTATACTACAGACTTAACCACTAGCCTTCATCACATCCTCGACAATCCTGATCGCTACAGCGCACCGCCGTTTATTAGCCTTGATCTTCTCCTTATCCGTGCCCAGGAACCGTGTTTTTCTGACGTGCTTGTCTAGCACATGTACGATACCATGGGCTAAGCCGCGGTCTGCTTGCAGACCCGTGCCGAAGATGCTCTGGAGTTGTTCCTCCTTTTCGGCCATCTGTAGGACCGTGACGAGCATCATCTCCACAAACCACCGCGTCTTCTCCTGCAGGTTTGTGAGGTTGCGGTATTTCAAAATGTCGAGGCCGAGGCTGCGGTTGGCCACCAGAGACCCGTAGAATTTGGACACGTTGAAGAGGCTCTGATTGCTGTATTCTTCGTCCTCCTCTTCGTCCTCGAGATCGTCGCCCATGTCGATTTCCTCGCCCATTTTACGGAATCGCTGCGTCAGGCTGTGACGGAACTGGAACGCCATCTCGCGATGGACACAAAACCGGCTGGCTACCAGCCAGTAGTAAGGGTTATAGTCGGCTAGTCGTTCGCCACTGCGCACGATGACTTCGGGGACCTCTTTCCGCTGATGCTTGTTGAGACGGAGTCTGTTGATGAGCAGTTCAGCATTCTCGTAACCAGTTGCCGAGTGAAGTGCGACAAAAATGCGCTGCTTGATATCCGTATTGAATCCCTGCGCCTTGGCCAGCTGCCACAAATCTGGTATGCCTAGGTCGTCGTTATCGGCCAGGAGGTCATCCGTATCGTCGTAGTCCTCGTCTTTGCTGTCCGCCGCCTGCTTGCCAGTGTCTGTGGCGTCCTTGCTACCAGCCCAGCTCGCACCGGTCACCCACCACTTTCCTTGCGTGTCGGCGTTTTCGATGTCCTTGAGACCTATGCGAAGCGGCCGTACCTCACGTGGTCCACTCAGGGCCCCAATTCGCTTCCTGATCTGTGTTCGCTGCTCTGTGATATTCTTGTTCCGAGCAGCAGCCTTGCTCTTGTTGCCCTGCAGTTTCTTCATCTCCTCGATCATGAAGCTTGTTCTCACGGACATGTTCTTGAGGTCTGCGGGCTTGACCATGCCAATGATCTCCTTGAGTGACTGTGGATCCTCACGTCTAAGTGCCGGACCACACGATTGGATAATCTTAAGCAGTAATTCCGTGTTGAGCTCCGAGAGATTGCCCAGGAATAAGCGAACATAGTCAAAGACCAAGAGCGAGGCGACGACCTGCATGTTGTACAACTCTGCCAACAGAGACATGATGTGCTTCGTAGCCGCGTCGGACTGATCTCCCGAGGCTCTGTCATGGTGCTCCTTGAAGACCAAGACGAGGCGCTCGATCAGGAGCTCGGACACATGGTCGGCTAGGGTCTTCTGCGCACCAGCTATAAAACCAGCCACCATGGCGAAGAAAGCGTCGGGGCGTTTCTCGGGGGAGCAGACCAAGTTGATGATCAAATCGATCAGGGCAGTGGTGACACTGCGTCTTGCGTACTTATCGTACAGGCTAGAAAACTCCTTGAGGATACCAACCATGCTCTCGTCCGTCAGCCTGTTGACGAGACCCTGAACCCGGCGGCGCAACTGGGCCTCGGTCTCATCGGCAGAGCCTGCTTGTTTACGCAGAGATGGAGGAACATATTTGGCCACGCCAGTAGTCGGCGCGACAAATGGATTTTCTCGTTGGCGAGGCGCAAGCTTAGCGTGGGCCTCGTCGTCGTCGTCGCCCGAGAAGCCGTCAAATTCGTCGCCATCGTCCTCATCTCCCCGCGCAGCAGCCTCGGCCTTCCGTCGTTTCTGGGCGAGCCATTCGTCTGCTTCGGCCTTCCTCTTGGTCCTGATAGTGGCCTCGAGATTGTCGCCGTCACTCTCCCCTTCGTCGATATCGCCAAGTAAGTCGCCTAAACCATCCTCGTCGATTGCTTTGGACGACTTGCCCTTTTTCAGGCCCAGTTTCTTCTCCAATGCAGCGATTTCGGCATCTTCCTCGTCGAACTTCCGCTTCTCAGACTGGGGAAGCTCCGAGTCCTTGCCTGACCTCCTGGGTGGTTCCTCCTCCTCGTCACTCTCGAAGGCGTCAGAAGCCCCCGACTCATCTTCCGAAAAGGGGTTGTCAAAGCCGCCGCCGTCGCCATCACTTTCGAATGCATCCGAGGCACCTGATTCATCCTCGGAGAAGGGGTTGTCAATACCACCCTCGTCGTCGTCATCGTCATCATTGGCGGCTTGTTGGGCCGGCTTGGGACGCGGTATAGGCACGGGCAAGGGCCTCTTCCTGGCCGACTTGGCCGGGGCAGCAGGCCGCGGTCGTTGCGCAAACGACTGCTTCTTCTGGTCTCTCTGGTCTTTCCTCAAGTCTTTGCGCGTGTTCTGTTGCCCCAAGCCACCTCTACTACCTCTACCCCCTCGGCCGCCGCGACCACTGTTTGAACCGGAACCATGTGGATCTATCTTTTGCAGCAGCGTGGCTGGCAGGGTCAATTTATTACTGGGCGCCATGTTGAAAATTTGTTGACTCTTGACGAGAGAGTCTCGGAGGCTCAGGTGACTGCCAAGCTATAAAAAATCCCAAAGGCCCACAGCGGGAAGGCCCACTCTTTCTCTCACGCCGCAGAGACACGATACATGGAGTTTATTCCGACTGCAGTCAAGGCAGGTGGCAGGCACGTTGACTACTTAAGTATATATAACCGATTATTGATACGGTATACCTAACTGTCGACAATGATCCAAGTCAGAATGTAATAGTGATACACTATAAAATTTTAAGCTCTTTTTAGGTTGGATAGAACTTAGATGAGCAGAATAACGTTGGGTGTAGTCAATTAATTGTGCCGCCGCTTTTCCTAGGCGTTCTCCAAAATTCCCAAAGTTCCCAAGGCTACTGCTACAGGTACTTGGTAAATCATTAGGTGCATTGCGGGGCAGATGCACCAATTCTCCTACCCACTCCCCTCACTGCTAAGGGTGTAGGTGTGCTGATAGACCGAACCATCGATCAATTGACATATGTCCCCGCTGTCTTGAATTTGTGACATCGTCGCATCGCAACCCGGAAGCCCATACACACGCGAGGCGCCATTCGACAACATGGGCCACCTCAGTAACGACGAGGTACGTACGAGAAGAATACGACTTCACTTTGCCCCTGGGAAACCCAGAGAGAGACCCAAGCCAATGCTGACATATTGTGCGCGCCCCCTTCGTAGTTCTTCACGAAACTCGTCGAGCTCTTCGATACCCGCAAAGGCAAAGACCATGGCCACATCTTCCTGACCCAGAAGCGATGTATGTGCTGCATATTCTCTACTCTACTCTATACCGACAACATGCCCACTACGCGCTACAACTCGAAAGCAAAGGGCCCGACTGACTGACACCGTAAAATGCAGTATCTTATGACCAGCCGCCGCTACCTGAACCCACGGCCGAAACCATCCTTCCCGACCTGCACCCGCCGCGGCCGTTGCCCGTGCTGATCCGCGCCACCAACGGCAAGGGCAAGGCGGAGCGTGCCAAGAAGATCAAGCTGTCCACCGTCGTCGACCCCGAGGCCCTCCCCGCCTTCTTCGAGCGCTACGCCGATGTCTGCAAGGCCGGCATGACGACGCTGAAGCCCCGCGATCGGAGTAAGAGGAAGACCAAGGCCAAGAAGAAGAAGACCACTACGGGTGCTGCCGTGTGAGCACGGGGTTCAAACCGTTCCATTGGTGAAGCTATGATGGCGAGGGAGCCTCAGGTATCGACAGTGATCATTGGCGACAGGCAGCCTGGGGAGGCGCAGGGCCCAACACAGATAAACACAGATAGCCGTTCACTGTCGAGATGCCAGCTGTGAGAGAAACATAACCTGAGGCCCGCCAGCGATGTGACTACACGTGCTCCCTCCCTTGGAAGTCGAGGGTTCTGGCTGATGACGGAATTTGCTTCTCAACAGCCCACCGGGGTAATCTGCTATCTCCAGCTCGATAGCGAACATAACTGTCACGAAGAGCACTGGCAGGAAAGATAGACTATGTTCCAATGAAGATAAGAACCAACTTGATCATACATTCTTATTCAAGGGGGAATAAATAACCACATCTGCCTTGCTCCTTCATTGTTTCGTACTAGTTGAACCCCAACCTGCTCTCATAGAACTACCTGCGGCTCCTCTTCATTGTCCTCCTCGAGGCTTTCCAGCACCTCCCTAATCTCCCGACAGTCGTCGCACTCGCTCTTAGTCGGCTTCCGCGGATTTCCGACGTACATGCAGAGGCTCGCCGGGCACTCGATGTCAGGGTCTTGGCTCTCACAGCTTGCCAGCTTCTTGTAGGCCGTCCAGACCCTCTTGCATTGTGTGCAGCGGAGGGAATGTAGCTCGCACATCCGAGATGCCTTTCCTTCTGGTGGTTCTCTCTCTGTCTTTCTCTCTCGCGCGCGCGCGTCGTTGTAAGCCCGATGGTTCGTCGGCTAGGTTGGATTCTTAGATCTTCGAAGGGAGGCGAGGAATGAAAAATAAAAGGGTAGGAAAAGGTGAAGTGCCTTGTCGTGTCTGTTGGGGATACCGGCAAACGTAACAAGTGAGTAGTATGGTATGATATGTCGTACTAGCTAAAGTGCATTTGACTACCGCCTTCGAGACGGGATCTAGACAAGGTGATCGATGCCTCGAGCAGTAGCGAGAAGATGTGGGAGTGTAGCTCTGGTAGCGATCGGATAAATGGCCGTATCGCTGTACTTGGTCTTCGATAATAGGTGTATTGTGGCTCTAGAGGTTGGTTGGTCGTACGACGTCGTAGCTCATATAGAGTCTGTAGCCTCTGCTGGGTGAAGTTCTCCAGGCGAGCAAATCATAGTGTGCTTCGCTGAATGGTGGTGAGTGAAAGAAGGGACGTCAAGCGAAGAGAAGGACACACGTTGACTCCAATAGTACGCGGTTGGTTTGTTGTGTCTTCCGGTCATGGCCGTGGAGTTCGGGAAGATGTAACTGTTTGCCAGTATCCATGACATACCGGGAGTCAGCTTGAGGCATGGCATGCGGAAACGTCGTTGATGTCTTGTGTCATTGTAATATGCCCTTCGTTTACCAGGGGGGGAACGGGGTCAAATGAATTCCAAATCGGTTCGTTGGTGGTATTCGCCAGCTCGTACAGCATGTACATAGTAAAGACCTACAAGAGAAAGCATAGGAAGCATAGGCTATGCCTCTCCCCCTCCCTCCCCCCTTTCCGTCGGTGCCTTCGAGCTGGTCGCACTCGGTTGCTCTGGACCACTCCAATAGCCTCATGTTCCGGCCCCTGGCGAACTGCCGGAATAGAGTGTCAATCCTATGGCAACTCAGTTTCAGAGCTTTGCCATCCACTGCTGCCAGTGTCAATTGCTCCATCAATTAGGCATGGCTTCGGCTGTTGCTCGTCCCCAGACCTGCTTTGATAGTTACCTAGCTAGACAACAGACAAAAATGGATGTACGTAATCCATATTACATCTTAACTATCGACATGCTAGGCATAGCCACACTTCATTCACCAGCTGAACGGAAATCGAAGCATTCAGCATACGTATTGAGCGACACTATGCAGAACCGACCCCCTTTCTCGAGAGGAGCGTATCCTTTAATGAAGAGACGACGGCTCTGAGGTCACGGGAGTCAAATCTGTCACTCAATACGACGGGCGATACATCATAATTACGAGCATTAAAAGGTGGAACTTCAATTTAGCTCCCATTGCGGAAGCGTATTTACGTCGTGTAAAGCTGTCTGCGGCGTGATTTTGCCTCCCACGCCCCCACTGCAATGGACCGAGCCGTGAGGCCATGTCTTTCTATAGAACAAAACCGTTTCCAAAAGGAACCCGAGCAAGGGGGCTGTCGCCAAGCCTCTACATGCCGGGACCCAATGTCGCTCATCCAAGACCACCGGGGTATATAGTATCCTACATCGGTAGGATAATGAACGCGACTCCTATACAGCGGGCATCGCAAAGCGAGTGCCGCCCAATTCTCGATAAGAAGCAATTGATCGGCTTCCGTCCGGTAAAGTCCATGCACATCATTTCTCAAGTCCTACGCTTTCCTCACTGTCCTTACCATGGTCGTGTCGTGTCGTGTCGTATGCCAATCCAACACCCGTACAGGCTTCCATAGCATAGCCACCACCTGGCCTGGAGAAATCAGATGCTATTTCAAATACAATCTAGGTAAAGCCCTCCGATTTTTCCCATTTCCTAGCATCGCAACCGCCGTATCGAGAGATACCATAAGAGAGAAGATAAATGACCAATATGGGCGCTGAAGCGAGATGGCGAGTCGAGGGAAGTTGCAGCGTTCAAGCAGCCATACCTAGACCGACCCTAGTGTATGGACAGGCCGAGGTGCGCATCTGTACATGATCCTCTAGTTCACTTCGTCCTTAAACCTCAAATATGATCCTCCTCCTTGAACCCTGGCCTGCCCAACTTCCAACTGCGGGGTTCAACTTCACCGGAAATAGCAGAACGAGTGGTAGCACTGAAGGAATTGTACAGTATTATGTAACGAAAAGAAAAGGAAAGAGACTGCCCGAACGTCGTTTGCCCTGTCGGGCACTGAGACTGAAGAACGAATGAAACGTTGGCATGGACACCATGGTTGGTTCGGCCATGTGAATAAAAGCCGCCATGTCTTCGGCTTAAGCATCATCACATAATCTGATCCTGGGTCAGACCTTGGTGGGCGTCGGTTTCCATCATGTCGCTCCCGCCAGGAGTCCGGTATTTGGCGAAACTAAGGCCCAGGGGTCTACCGCCGTATTGGTAACCTTGGAACTTCGAGATGGCCGTCTCGGATGTGTTCGCGTCATCGAACAGTACGACACCGGTGCCACGGGATCGGCCGCTGGGCTCGTACTGTATCTCTGCCTTCTCCACCTTTCCGATTGTAGTGAAGAGTTCGATCAGGTCATCGTTACTCGTCGACCAGGGAAGCTGGTAAAGTTAGCAAGCAGTCAAACAGACGCGAGTGCGGACTAGGATAGCACGTACGTTTCGGACATAGATGAGCTCGCTCTTCTCTGTACCGGGCTCGGCGTTATCAGTGAAAGGGTTAGGTGCGGCAGCAGGAGGAGCACCACCTCCAGCATCGAAGCCGGCTCCACCTGGGGGCCCGCCTCCGCCGTACCCTCCTCGTCCACCGTAGCCTCCACCGAAGCCGCCGCGACCGCCGAAACCGCCACGGCCACCGTAACCGCCGCCGAAGCCGCCGCGACCAAACCCGCCACGGCCGCCACCGAATCCGCCGCCCATGCCAACAGCACCACCGGCGTAACGATCTTCGCGGACCTCGAGGTTTCGGCCCTGCCAGTTGAAGTTGTTGAACTCCTGGATAGCAGTACGCGCGTCATCCGCGGACTCGAATACGACGATACCCGATCCTTTGGGGCGTCCATCGGGACCCATGTGAACATCGGCTCGGATGATGGCTCCGTTTCGGGCTGCAGTTGGTTCGAAAGTTAGTGATGAGTCAAGTTCAGACAGCGTCGAACAGTGGCCTCGGGGACAAATAACATACCAGCTTGTCGGAAGAGATCCTTGAGGTCTTGCCAACCCGCGGTATAGGGCAACTGCGAAGAGGTCAATTTCATGACCAAGAACCTGTGTTAGCGGAGAAGGGGGGGAGGGTGTGGACAAACGTTGGAGACGTAGAGCTGACGTCCGGCGCCCATCATACCGCCTGGGGCACCGCCGCCATAGCCGCCGCTGGGGCCACCGCCGGGGCCGCCGGGGCCGCCGCCGTAGCCGCCTTGCATGCCGCCGCCAAAGCCGCCTCGGCCTCCGGGGGCGCTGAATCGAGGTTCCGCCTCACGGTCCTAATCCCAACTTCAATATCGTGCCCGATCGCAATTAACCACACAAGAATCCTTACTTCTCTAACGTAAACGAGGCGTCCCATCAAGTTTTGGTTGCTGAGCGTTGCAACGGCATTTTGCGCCTGGTCCCGTGTTGCATATTCCACAATACTGTTCCTCAGTCAGCCGGTGTTTTCCAAGAACGATGTCGGCGTGTTATCAAACTTACCCGCATCCCTACAAATCCAACGGACAACGTCCCGACCCGTCAATCCATCAATTCCAACGAATAAGGGCCAAGAGAAAAGGAACCAAACAAAGAAAAACCAGCCATGAATCACGTATAGGCGCCCACCTTCGACATTCCATTGGGAAGTAGTAACACGTCGGCAAAGAGAACCTCTCCCGCTGAAAATTAACACCGTCAGCATCTTATCCCCAACGCTCGAACATTGCCAACAACGTACCCTGTCGCATGAAATCCTTAAGATGATGCCACTTAACGTCGTATGAGAGGTTGCCGACATAGACCCGGCGATCCTGTTGTGACTGGTCACGAATGTTGTTCATCATTTGCTCGCGAGCTACGGCTCGATCCTCAAACGAGCGCTGTGGTGCCCCGAAACCCTGTCCAGATCCTCCTGAGGGAGCGCCGGCGCCAGTCATGGGAGACCGAGATCGTCGGTTAGACCTTCGGTAGTCGTCTCGGCTAGGTGACCTGCTGCGGGAGTAAGATCGTCGACGGGCCGAGCGACCAGGACTTCTGGATCTTCCTCGACGGGGAGAGCGGGATCTCTCTCGCTGTAAGATATCAGTATCTGATTGGCTCATGAACGCTAGAAGTCTGGCAAGCGGGTAGGCTTGCGATAGGTGTATGAGAGTTGGGCAGGGTGAAAGTTGGCAAAGACGCAGCGTAGTCGGAATCTGCAGCACGACGCAATAATCCCAACGAGGTAGTAAAGCCTTTTCATCTAGCAAACTGGGCCGGCAAAAACTGGCGAAGGCTTTGGAGAATAGCCTCTCGTGGGAGCTCGGCCGAAGCCAAAGCCAGTCTCTGTAGCCCGGACCTTTCAAGGGTAGTTCGGCCCGTCCAAGAGTCTTGCAGCGCCATGTCTGGGTTATCGTCGACCGATCCAGAATATAACCTTTCCGACCACTTCTCAGGTGGAGTTGGCCATTTGGTGTTGAAAGTTGCTCGCGCGGGGTACTTTCATGGGCAAAAGAAATACGGGCGACAACAAGCCTCGCGTTGACGGGCCAGAATAACAAACGTTATATACTTACAGGTCGGTATGTGTCTCCTGAATCAGCTGCCAAAGTAGCGTGTTAGAACGAGGATACGATTAAGCGTTGGGTCACGGAGTGGGAATGAGATCTTGGTGGGTAGAATTCGGCAAGGGAGAGGAGGCCAGCTGTGGCAACTTGACGGGCCGCAGGTGCATACGCGAAGAAGTTGGCCACGACTATATTAGTAGTCGATCAGGAAAGGAAAGGGCTTGGGGTGGAATGTATGCGGGGAGTTTGATTTAATTGATAGCGGCTGTCTTAGAGTTGACAGCCCGGCGTCCCAGGCAAGTGAGGTTGGAGCGAGGCAAGACGGAAGGGACGAGAGAGGGTGCTAGACAGAAAGAGGGCTGATTCGATGGAAGGGGATGGTAAGTCGTGCGAAGGGAGGAGCAGGAGAGGCAGGTGGAATCGGGTAATCTCATAGGCTGTGACAAGAGATGCAGGACAATGTACTTAGGCAATGGTAGGCAAAGGTGGTAACACGTCAGAGGCATTTGTTTTATGCTCCTGAACATGCGGATGAGAAGAGGGATTGGTGGGTGTGGCCTGTAGGGCAAGACTTGGATGCAGTGGACGACGGGCGTATGTACATGAGTGAACGCGAGCCGCGCGCGAGGTGGGATGGGGGGGTGTGGTGTTTGCGTGGATAGAGGAGGATGGATGGATGGGCGAGGGGAGGGAAGAGCGATAGTATCAAGTACTATATCAAGCGCAGCGCAGCGCGGCCGGCGTGGGCGAGGGCGAGGGCGAGGGCGAGGGAGGAATCCAGAGATGGATGGCAAGGTGTTCGCAGCAGCTTGCTCTAGACGAGGTGGATCTACTTACCCATGACGATATACTGTCTAGGTCGATATTTCTGGATTCAGTGCCTCTAAGGATCTCTCGGAGTGACTGAAAATATCACCCCTTCGGCTAAGAGGTCGGAATCTGCTAGTGGAGGGGTGAGCTTGAGACTTGCTGCAGTTCAGAATAGGTACTATGAAGTTGGGGGGACGGAAGATGGACAGCCAAGTACAACATAGGAGGGAGGGGAAAAGAAGGTACATGGATGGCGGGAATGAACGGCAGCGTAGCCAGAGCCAATACACTGGCCTGGTGCAGCGAGGCTGTTGTATCTCGACTATGGTAGGAGTGACCGGGCATCGAACCAAGCCAAGCGCCCAGAGGCCACCAGAGTATTTGATCAGAGACATGCGCCTAAGTGCCGGATAAGGCTGGTGGTGCTGGCTGGTGCTTGGTGCTTCTACTGCCGCCGATGGTCACTGTTCTGGGACTCGGCGATGTTGATTAACTCGGGTCTGGCGTGGCCTGGTGTGGGAAAAGAGGCTGCAGCTTTGTAGACTGGATGTGTATGGTTGGAGTCTGGGGCGAGTCTAAAGAGCGATCGCGATTTCTGGGTACGAAACGCGCTTCTCTCAGTCTGGCTCTGGCTCTGGCTATGGCTGGCAGGGGTCTGTCTGGCAGTCCGGGAGTGTGTGTGTGTGTGTGTGTGTGTGTGTGAGTGTGACTGTGTGTGTTCACTTCTCTCTCCTGCCTTCTCTCTCTCGCACGCTCGCTCTTTTCTGCTTTGTCCCCAGCTTCTCGAATGGGATTAGGTGGGCCGGAGCTGCGAGTGACTGATTGACTGATTGCCTGATTGCCTGGAAAAAACCGGGGGATTGACCTAAGCAGCTTAGGCCACACACGAAGAGAGCAAGAAAAAAGAGGAGTCGTCCGCGCGTTGGAAATTCTGCTTGGTTGCACCGAAGCACGAGCTAGCACCAATTGAATTCTGGCCAATCAGTCGGGATGGCGCCATGGCTCAACGTAGCTTAGCAACCTTACTTATCAGGTACCTTGGGTTACGAGGTAGGTTAGTAGATAAAGACGCTTTTAGTACATGCATTTGACGTATGTACCTACATACAATATGTACATACCTGCCTAAGGTTAACTGCTAAAATACAATTGTCCATCCAGACGGCACGCAGATGCTTGAATGGGATTGGTTGGGATGCACAGCGGGCCAACCAGGCTCCAGGCAGGGGTTCTTTACATAAGGTCGATCCCTTCAATGGAATACCCGCACTTCCTTTGAAGTCTTGTCCCACTTTCTTTCTTGTGGATGAATGAATGCTCTGGAGCTCTCTGGTCGGTGTTCCATCCTTCAACTGGTAAGTTATGTACGTGCCCTACAGCCTCCTCAACTGCTTATAGTACATTCTAGTATCCATATATCCATTGATTTTCGAAATCAGACTGGAAAGTCCGCTTTGGCACTCTCGAAGCTGAAAGCGTCTCCGACTAGTTTCGTTGCATCAAGTCTGTAAGCCAGCTGAACATGCATCTATAAACCGCCGTGTATGTAAGTGGTATTCCATGGTGTAGATATCTGATATGTAGTCGGCCCCGAGCTCCTCAATGCCTGTCATCATAGCCAATATAGAAAAATACTACGAAACAAGTGGAAAGGTGGTCATCGATGCACGGTCTTACTGCAGCAGGTGGATAATGCTCAACTGCTTCTGCTGGGGTTCAAGTCAGCAGTGCAGAAAATCCCAGTAATAACTTCCCTCACGTTCCATCTCTTACGTTGGCTGCGGAAGCTGTTGGATCAGGAGCATTGCACTCGGGTAGATTCCCGACCACAGGTCGGAGCATCGACGAATGCTTTGCAGACATCCAAGCACGGCGGCTGCAACGGATTCACGTTTCGTGGATACGCCCTGGCGCACAGGTAGGTGAGTGCGAGGCCTGCAGGAGACATGCATTTGAACAATCTAGGTAAGTCTGACATGTATGCTAACCAGGCCCTGCGGCAGGCATGTTAAAACACTGCAATGCTGGTCCTCATCTAAGGCCAAGATTGTGTTCCGAAGGGATGAGGGGACGCACTTGGGTCTGGTTCGGCGACCTGCAGAACTGTTACGGCTGGGATTGAACATGTGAAGTGTCCATAAATAGACGAAGGCATCATATTTTGAAGATGCCCATGGCTTAGTCGGTAATAAGTTCTGCTGCTTCTGAACCAGCCAGATAGATTCAAGTGGCCATTGGACAAGAATGTATACCGATTCAAGATTAAGTTGGTCAAAGTTGATGGAGCTCATGTGCACATGGTTGTGATGTGATGCTGCATAAGTACCAATGAGTAGCCTCCCCTGGGATCTTCCCCATACGTAGGTAGTAGCTTCGGTATCCCGCTGATATTCGCAATGTAATCAGAACATGAGGTTGCCGTACTCGCCATAACAAGCAAGGAGGGGTCGAAACCGAGCCTACCCACTTACATCTGCACGAATCGTGCGGCACAGCTCTTTACACACCAGTAGTAACACACTGCTCTATTCCGGGACCAGTAGCTGGGAACATATACCTATTGATGATCCTACCTGTGAGATCCGGGTCCAATTGGCCCTTACAACTGCGCTCAATTCACAAGGCACGTTGTCTTGCCCCTGATCGTTCCGTGCTCTCCCCGTCCAGCATGGGCAGCATGGGCACAGCACGGGTCTTGCGTGCATATCGGCAGGGGCTAGTGAATGCGGGTCTTTTAGTTTACCATGTCTTGGTCCTTTCAGGGTGACTTACTCCTCTCATCCTGAATAATGCCTCAATTCCAACCGTAGAGGCCAGCAGCCTTCTAGTGCGAGGGACTTCTTATGTGTCCTTATACAGCATCGGTATATAAGGAGGGGGCTGGTCGTATGTAGATGCTCTCGACTGAACGGGGGGTCGCATACATTGAGGCGCCTTCTAACGCCTGCATTGTTTGCCCACGCCTCTACCCTGACACTTGCATATTGCTAAGCCTTGGCCCTCTAAGCGCATGGGGGTGGTCACTATGGGATAGGCACTGCTAAGATCAGGTTGAAGGATGTCCTTTGGTGGTGCTCAACATGTTGGCACCATGCGGCCGGGTTGCTACAAACGTGCCGAGAAAGAAAGGGATAGGTTGATAACATGTCATGTCATACAAAACACCTTCGGCTATTATGATCGAGGCACCTTCCGGCTAAACATGAAGACACAAATAGATAATGGTGAACAGGCGACGCGAGTCCAAGAGGGTGGTCGGATGCCTACCATTGAGCTTCGGCGGCGGGCAGAAACCACATATCTAGGATCCCCCTTTTACTTGCTCATCACCATGTGCGTTAGCAAGTCTACCCTATGTACCAATGGAAACCGCGTGGAAGGTCTCTATTCATAAGTTGCCTTACTCCTTGTCTACATGTCTCTCAACAACATTCAGAGACCACTGTTGTACCGTAAGGTTAGAATAATCTTGCTATGATCCAGCAACGGGCAATAGTAGAGTTTCGTATGTCTGTCGACCTCGTAGGCATGGTTTATACAGCAGCGAATGAGGTTTCGAATCTTGACAATGCCAGTATACCAGACATTCAATTTGTTTTCCCTAAAACCAGAAATTCGCCGCATCGGTTACTCCTTCTGGGAGCCGACTTATGTAAGCGAGGTATCTTCATCGTTCTCTAGCCCTGCCAGGGAGCCAATCCAACGTATGGGCATTCTTCAGCATTGTATGAGTCGATGCTGTCTAGACAAACAGGGAAGATGATAACAAAAGTGGCGGTACACTGAATGATTGGTGAAGACAACGGGGTGATGAAACAACAGCCAGTTGGCTCGAGGCTCTCTAATGTCACTCACTATTGGACTGACAGGCTTTACAGCTGTCTACAGGTTTCCCAGTGAGATGCGGTCGCCGACAAGGGGTCATGCGCAAACCAAAACTGTAGAACAAAGCTGTGTGGGTATATATGTACTCAAGTTCCTCCCGTGTGATACCCCCCTTCTCCCTATTTAATATCAGAGCGGGGCTGCTAGATTCCTGTAGGTTATGGTCCAATTACTGCATTCTGACTGAAGCATGCAGGCAGGCCTCTGTCTTCCATTCCATGATCAAGTGGACACTTCTCGCTTTCGCACGACTCTTCGGGCGTCTCTGAAAACATTGTTCGTTCCACAATGACGATGGTATTGCAGGCTTAGTAAAGCCCAGATGGCCAGCAGCATGGTTCCAGAGGCAGCATGGAGTGGTATGAAGGATTCCCATTGTCAGTCACCGCCGTCGAGCTGAATCTTATAAACATACGATACTGTTGCTTTATGATAAAGCATCAGTACCTGCGACGTTTTGTCGTTCTATTCTCCATATTAACATTAATAAAGGAAACAAATCGACTTCTGTCACTTGTCATTTCTACTCTAAGCGTTGGCCGTCTTATACTCGATTGAGAGCCCTGTAGCGTTGGCGCATATGAGTCAAGCCTGGCCTCAGGCCGCGGCCGGTACCGTTAAAGTCACTACGCTGCGGTTTCTCTCGCAGGGCACTGACAAAGTGGGAGGTTCTTCGCACATAACAAAGAGTTTCTAAAATATGTCTTCAAAATCCGCGCCAATGGACCAGGAACTATACAGCTGATACCGAGATGCCCGCGGCTGACCGAACAGTCAAAAGATGAAGAGACAACATTGGTTCTGATCCATGCCATCCCATCGCACCAGTCAGATACTGAACCTGCCGTATGTATATACTGCATGTACTAGAGCTATTCTGCTCCGGATCAACAACCCTGTCAATATCCCGCACTTGCATCGGATCGTCGCCAATGAGGTACAGCGCCGCAATGGATTTTCCAAGTTAGCCAGCAGTGGGAATATAAGGGGCCACTGCGTAGAGCGTCGGTGAAAAGTCGTCCTATGAGGCGAGGGGAAAGACCCTTGGGTCTGATCTTGTGTGTGCAAGGCACCAGATCAAATCCTGTGTGCGTGTGGACAAGACCGCATCTGTTACCTGTTCGGTAAGACTTAACAGGCTCCTCGTACTGGGCTAAAGCCCGGTATACGAGCTGTTGATTGGCCTGTCGGTCGGTGAAGGAGTCTGGTTCACCTCCGAATCCCTGAGTTACCCAACGTCTGCAAGTCAAGCCCATGGCTGATCCGCTAGATAGTGGGAAGCCCACGCCTTTTCGGTCTTATGGGTAACCCCATTCTTCGGAATACCCACCTCCTATCATATACAGTTGTCGTTCCGGGCATCTGGAGAGGACGACCTGAAGCCCACGGGGGCATGCCGACTGGCAGGTATGGAAAGCAAGGAAACCCAAGAAGGGCGAGATAGACATGTCGCTTACTCCAGGACACATTTGAGCAGTCTCTTTCAAGAGTCTGCCCAATATCTGGGGGAAATGGGGAGGCCACGAGAATTTGAGGTTCAATGGAACCCCTACTACTGCCTGCGTATACATAAAAGCCCCTGGACCTGGCCGGGCGCGGGCAGCAGGGAAATCAGGTGGCTTTCAAGCCCGAATTGCAAGCACATTGGGGCGGGCTCTCTTTAGCAATACCACCCACCCACTCAGCCCCGATACTCCTCCCTACGATGGACGGGGGGGTGTCCTGCATGTCGCCAGAAAAAACCCTCTGAAGCGCCCATGAAGGGCGATATTGATACTGACATTTCATTGTCGTGAATTGAATCCGGAATCCTTTGGTTTCAGCTCCATCATGCCAACAATCGACGGAGGGGACTTATCTGGATGGAGAACCGGTGTAGAAATCTCGAGTCCACCCCGAGGCAGCCATTATGCACTTGGAACCGCTTACGATAGGTATCTAAGCCCAAAACTCTCGACTGCAGTGCCCGCCCCAACACTACACAAGCCATGCTCCACTCGCGGACGGCAGCACCAAGGTCGACGACAGTACCCGGTTCGCGAGGTAATATGATGCCAACGGCGGTGCTCCTGCTACTGTGCCATCACGATGAATGACGTTGTATACATGTGCTCTATCACCTGATGAATATGCCGGGGCGTGCCATTGAGGAAACATCGGTTCCCGAGGGGAGGTAGGTAGCAAACATATGACATGCACATGTCGACCGTTCTTTGCTTGTACCCCCTTCACCTTACAGACTACTTGGCAGGCAGTACTTTAGACTATGGAGTACCTATACATGAATGTTCGTTTCACCAAATGTTGCTGAGATAAGAAAATGCGAATAAGGAATGCATACTCGCCAGTAACAAACACCGGAAACCAAATCCGAAGAAGCCGCAGACTACAGCCCTATCTGAGACCCAGAGATGTATCATTGTCGGTCGGGTATGCTGACTGCTTATACGGTGCTGCTAGACTGACGACCGTCTCCGCCCTATTGCAGCACATCGCGGCCGTTGCAACATATACCGATACACTGTAAGAGAAAAAGAGCAAGGGGTATTGCCAAGTCTTGATCATAATTTGAAAATTCGCGTTTGGACATGCCTGTCGACCATGGCGGGGCAGAGAGAGAGAGGAAGAGAGCGGCCAATATATGATCTACAGGACCCTGGTCTTCGTATGTACCAGTAACTAACCTCGTACATATAATTACCTAATTCGATTGATCTACATACCTCCAGAGAAACGAACTATTGGACGGCCTTTTTTCCTCTCTTTGCTTGCGTGGGCGCACTAGGCCAGGCGGACGGGACAAAACGTCTCACGTACAGATGCGATGCGCCGCCAAAATATAGAATGCTACGACTATGATGGGGTGGGAAACTTCTCCCTCCTCCCTTCCCTTGCGGGAACTAACTGCAATAGGATGGATTACTGTAGGTTAATCTTTCGAAAATCAAAGAGAAGAGGTCGAGTGGTTCGGGACGTTTGACCCAGAGAACCCACATTCACCCGACCACGCTGAATCATGAAGATCATGAGCAGCTTTCGCATATGAGTAATCCAAAAACAAGACCGGCAGGGGTGGTAGGGGTGGGTTCGTGACGGACGGGCCCTGGGCCTGCAGCTTGCCGGCCGGGGACTAAGCGATAATTTCTCCCGACTTTTATTGAATGCAACGAGCAAGGTTAGGTTGCATCATCAGCCGATCGATTAGTTGCTGCATTGCAATTTCCAAAGTCAAGGAAAGGGAAAGGAAAGAAAAGAAAAGAAAAGAGATTTGTGTGTGTCTGTGTCTGTCTGTCTGTCGCCCGACTTGGCAGAATATTAGGAACGAAGGAAAAAAAAAGACGAAGAGCCATGGCCCCCACCACGAGAACATTCGCCACCAAGCTGGCGTCGGCAGCAGCGACAACGACGACGAAATCCACAGCAGCGAGATCAACAACAGCCTGCCTCCGTAGCAGTTGTAGTCGTCGCAGCTACCACTCCTATGACCACCCACCCCCGCCAGGTACCTTCAACCCTGCCGAGCGGCAGATCCTGTCGGCGGCCTACCGCCATGTGCCCGACCACGGCTTCACCCACAAGGCGCTCTCCCTCGGCGCCCGCGACGCCGGCTACCTCGACATCAGCACCAATGTCGTGCCCGAGGGCCCCTTCGGCCTGATCAAGTACCATCTCGTTTCCAGTCGCGAGGCTCTCGCCCCACGGAGCGCCGAGATCTTCAATGCGCCGGTGGGCGGTGCCGATGGAGCCACCCCCGACGCCGCGGCCGGCGCGCGGGGCCAATTGTTGACCGTGCCCGAGCGAGTCGAGCGCCTGACGTGGGAGCGGTTGCTGGCGAACAAGGACGTCATTCACAGGTGGCAAGAGGTATGAACCGCCGGCGCTGTGAACTCTTTGCCTAACTATATGGCGTGTATGCTGTTGGAACTTTGGTCACTGACTTGCCTTTTTCTGTCTAGGCTCTCGCCGTCATGGCGCAACCAAGCCGCGTCCCCGCCTCCCTGCACGAGCTCGCCCTCCTCTCCGACGAGATCTACCATCTTGCAGGCGATGTCGCCGTCGATCCCTCCTGGTACACGAAGCGCGCCTCGCTGTCCACCATCTTCGCCTCTTCCGAACTCTTCATGACCAACGATCGCTCGACCGGCTTTGTAGACACCCGCGCGTTCCTGCGCCGCCGCCTCGACGAGACAGGCACCCTCGCCGGCGTGGTGGGAAGTATCGGCCAGTGGGTTGGTTTCACGGCCTCGGCAGGCCTCAACGTGCTGAGGAGCAAGGGCGCTAGAATCTAAGTGAGTGGGATCTGGCTGTGTCATGCGTGTATAGATGTTCAAAAGACGTAGACAGGAAGTGTAACAACAAGTGTTTAAGCAAGCATCATGCGGAAAGGGCTGAAAGGCAGCGAGCATTCTCGGTCATTTCTTCTCATACGTATATTTATGACTAGACCAATGCCTGAGGTACCACGCTTCATAACCAGGCTATGGTATGGAATCAGAGGGCATGGAAGAAAAACAATAATACCACATTCCCATCTAAATCGATGGCTGACAACAGCGAGTGCTTATATTGTGCCTCGTCCACCTTCGGCTGTAGATCATACTACAAGCCTACCATGGGCCAATACCCCCATGAACATAATACTATCAGCTACGCCTTATTGCTGGGAACCCCTATCTTGACTAAAACGCCACAACTCCGCATACTTCATTGTGGTACCATACGCCAAATCCAGCATAACCACATACCGTAGCTGGCTTTACTTCCTGGCCAATAAATATAACGAAACCTGAATCTGAGCATATTCCCAGAAAGAGCCGAAAGGACGGAGTATCGTAACAGCAGAAGTCAAATGTAAAGACCAATGTCATGTATGATCAGTGATCAACCAAAGTTCTCTGGCGTGGATCAGAGAGCCTGCCAAGAGCGTATTAGTAGACGAACGGTATGCCTCGGAAGGGTGTAGCGACGGGCAGAACTTACCTGATGATCTTGACATCCTTGGCGACCTTTGCTCGCCCCTCAATGGCGTTCGGCGTGATCAGGATGAATTGTTTACCAACGGAGCGTCTGGCCGCTTCAACCAGCATGTTAGTCGAGATGGCACGGTTGACGTTGTCCATGAAAACGTCAAACTCATCCAAACAACGCAGTGGCGAGCCCATGGCGTCCCATATGGCGAGCAAGAGGCAGATGGACGAGAACGATTTCTCGCCACCAGAGAGGGTCTTGGTGTTCCGGCCTGACACATTCTTCCTTGTCTCGTCCGGCTCGACCCTGATCTCGAGCTTTTTGTTGGCGTGGTCGAGAAGTAACTTGCCGCGGAAGCCTCGCTCGCTCAGCAGATACTGGAAGTTGGCGCGAGATTGGGCCGAGATGAGGCGCTGGAAGGCTCGCCATTTGTCGAGTCGCTTGCTCAACGCTTTCTTCAGCTCGGCCATGAGCGATCCCAGATTCTCCTGGTTGCGTGA
This sequence comes from Apiospora malaysiana, assembly GCA_006508115.1. NCBI lineage: Eukaryota > Fungi > Ascomycota > Sordariomycetes > Amphisphaeriales > Apiosporaceae > Apiospora > Apiospora malaysiana. Next base: position 2,955,089 of record QUSE01000039.1, on the reverse strand, counting down.
TGCAGCGTGATACTCCTCGGCCGCCTGGATCATTCTATTGTTGATCTCCTCTACCGTACCACCAAGACTGTCGCGCAACCTCCTTAACTGTAGCTTCAGAGCCTCGAATTTCTTCTCAAGCATGTCGTATGTTTCGCCTTCGGCAATGGTGACGCGGTCTCCATATTCATCTTGTGCAGCCTTAGTGAAATCTTGAACAACCTGCCTCTGTTCATCTCGGATTCGTTCAGCGTCTTGTTTCTCGATTTTGGCGATATCGATACCTTCGATGGCGTTGTTCTTCTCGGTGAGCGCTATGAGTCTCGAGTCTTTATAACGCTCGAGTTTGGACGCCGCCTTTTCCTTACGGCTCTTGTGGGTTGCTACTTCCTCTCTCACGGCTCTGAGATTTGCCTTGAATGCACTGGCGGCTTTGTTCTTCTCTTCTTTTAGGACGGCAATCTCGGCATACTGTCTCTCGTAGTATTCGTGATTTCTCGCTGCCTCTTCAAGGTGTTCGCGGAGGGCTTGTAGCCTCATATCGACACCGTCGAAAGCATCGAGCGCACTTTGAGCGTCACTTAGGGCGACGCCAGCTCGCCGAAGCTGTCGATCCAGCTCCGTTTCCCGCCTTTTGTGTGCTGTCACCGCCAGTGAACACTTCTGAGCCTGCTGTTGAAAGCGTCTTTTGGATTGCTCAAGCTCCTTCAAATCCATTTGCAACTGCTCGAGCTGTCTTTTCTGTACACTGATCTGGGTTTCGGAGTCAGACTTCATCCGCGATGTGCCATTATACACCCCTTCCGCTGTGGACTGAAGATTGTTGTTCCCCTTAGGTTGAAATCGCATAAATGCATTCCTGTCCGTGTCATGGAGTGCTAAGATAGTTGCGACACTTGGCGGTGCGCCTCTGTCTCCCAATGTGGCCCAGACGTCAGCAGCACGAGGCATCAAGACGATCTGTTCGATTCGTGATACCAAAACGAGCTGATCGCGCACACGGGGTTCGTCAATGTCCAATATACGCAAGATAGTCTCGAACCCTGCGTCAGGCTCTTTCAAAGCATTCAACGAGAAGCCCGGTTTGCTGATATAAATGGGAGTCCTGTCCATTCTGAGGCGTTTCAAATGACTTGCTAGACGCTTTTGATCGTGTGGGTTCGTAACAATGAAGCCGTTTAACGGATCGTTCAGAACCTTCTCCAAGATCAATGTCCAGTCCGTTTTCTTCAGCTTGATATGTAACCCAAGGGGTCCGATGGGCTGATCCTGGAATCCGCCGTCGTTACTGATGTTCTTCAGCAGCTGTGCCATTTGTTGTTCGTAGCCGGCTAGCGGATCAATCCGGCTCTGTGATAGATGGCGTAGTCGTCCCTCGGCGGCATTGACTTCTTTACGTTTCTGATCAACAAGCTTCGATGCCTCAGCTACCTGCCGTTCGGCTTCGGTCATTTCGTCACGCACTTTGGGCTCTGCCTCTTTGTGCTTTTGGATCTCATCTTCGGCGTCCTTTTCCGCCTGTCTTGCCTCGTCTACTGCCCTCTCCGCCTCGGCAGCAGCGCCGCCGTTGACCTCTTCCAGTTGGCGCTCTTCTTCCTGGATCTTTGCCTTCATATCATCAACAGTACGCAGAGCTTGTTTCCGCTGCTCTTGAACTTCTCTCTCCTGGGCGTGCAATTTCTCTACCTCATCCCTGGCCGTCTGATGTTTGCTCTTAGCCTCTGTATATTTTTCGTCAAAGGATGCCTCCTCCTGCGTAATATCATCGAGTGCCTCCTCGGCTTGTTGGATCTTCTCGTCGTGTTTAGCGAGAGCTTCGGCCTTTTCGTCTCCTTTTTGTTGTAGGCGCACGATCTCGTCCTCGGCAGCCGTGATTGCATTCTCATTCTCTTGTAGCATGATCTCCTGCTCCGCGACTTGGGCCCATGCCAACTTTTTGACGTAGAGGTTGGACTTGCGGTGTAACTCTGCATTCTTGTCGGACGCCTCTTTGACGGCGCGAGCTTTTTCAAACTTGTCTTTGAGATATGTTACGGTCTCTTCATACTCAACGAGCTTGTTTTCGTTCGCTTCCATCAGCTCAGCGAAAAGTTGCAGATCGTTGTCGAGTTGCTCAAGTTGTGTGCCCTGTAGGAAGTACTTGTATTTGGTCGAAGGACTGGCCGAGTTGAGGAATTGTCGAGCATTGTCCTGTGAAAGGACATTCAGAGGGTTGTCTACCTGAAGACAGTAGTACTCGACCACATCGTCGACATCTGCCTTCTTCGTTGTAACTACACGACCAGTGGCCGATTTGAGCTTAAACCCACTCGACCCGGCCCTGTTGAAGTTGCGCTCGACGATGATAGACTCTCCAAACAAGTCGGGCTTGTAAGCATCGGTGCCCTGATTCTTGATCTTCACAACAAGACTCGCATGATCTTGTCCCTCCTTGATGAAGCTACGCAGACTGGCGCCGCGGTTCGTCGAACTAGCCTTTCCGCCGAGGCAGAGCGTGATTGCTGTGAGAATGGCGCTTTTCCCACTCCCATTTTCACCGACAATGAAATTGAGGAGAGGGCCAAGATCGCAATGTAGACGTGTATGACACATGAAGTTGAAGCACGTAATGCTCTCAATGACGGCATTGAACGCAACCACATTGTCGCCCATTTGTTCAGGCTGCTGTCGAGTCTTGAGGCGCTGTGTAGCTCTCATGTCGTCTTCGTCTAGGTGCCGTAGATGCTGGAAGCCGGCATCACGCATGGTTTCATACTGCGTGGCCGGCGGGGGTGTCGGGGGTGCCTCTGTATCTCGCATGACTTCATTATCGTCATCTTCGATCTCGTCCTCCTCGTCTTCGACCTCGTCATCGTCGTCAGAGACAGGTTCCGATCTACTATGGCGCGGCCGTCCCGAGGATTTGCTTGTGGCCGCATCAGAAACGCGGGCCTTCTTTCTCTACAGAGCAGGTTCATGTCAGCTAAAGAACGCTACGATAGCATCAGAGCAAGTTGACTAACAGATGCGCTTGCTCTACTGGAGCCGGCGTAGGCATCATCATTATCTACACCTTCGCCATCGTAGGAAGATCGGGAGCGCTTGACGCGGGTGGCCGACGGCATTTTGTTGCTGTGCTGTGTTGCGAATGGACCAGGTAGGCTGTTGATGAAGGGATGCGCATTCAATCGCTGGGAATTGTGTCGATTGGTCCTGGAGCGAGATTTGTCGCATGAAGAAAACAATTAGTCTTCCATGCGTGCCTCAGTGGGCAACATGCATTCCGGATACGTTATGCGTCAAATCTATAGTTGGATTGCTTTGTCAAGTGGGATTGGGGGGTGGGGGGGTTGATGCGATCCAGGAAGACGCGCTTTACTCACTTAACGCGCTGGATGGTGGATGGTGGATGGTGGGTGGTGGAGTGGAGTTGGATCAGTTTAAATGTCCACTGGCGGCTTCTGTCGTTGTGCTGTCATTGTAGGGGTCCAGACCTTCTATCACCCCGCCACCATCAACCTCACTATATTAGCCCAAGTACATATCCTTAAAGTAAACTACATATTCCATCCAGTCTTAGCAGGCCCAGACGGGATACTGGTCTTTACTTAAGATATAAATCTCTACTCCTGTCAAAATATAGGCTTTCTGTCGAATCTCACATTCCATTCACAGCATGGAGGAGCCAAATACAGACACACAAGACTATTTTCAGGAAGGCTTTCCCCGGCAACTTCCAGAAAATTGCGTCGAGTACATCCTCTTCATCATCGACGACCAACTTGAAGCGCGCAGAAGATTGCCAGCTTTGGAGGATGTTCGCAAAAGGGCCATGCAGCTAGCCGCCACACTCACCAAAGAGTACATATGGCAGCGGGACTCTCTCAATTTGGAAGTCAAGAACGACGGTGGACTCCTCTATCTGTATGGCAGCTCGTACTACGGCGATGCGATAGAGGACGAATGGCTCATCGTCTATCTCCTCCGCGAGCTCAGCAAATCTTCCAGTCATCTCTGGATCCGCGTTTCTGATAGTGATGGCGAGTTTCTCTTGGTGGAAGCCGCCAACGTCTTGCCACCCTGGTTGAGTCCTGAGATTGATACCAATCGCGTGTGGATCAATCAGGGGAAGCTCCATCTCATCCCATTACAAGACAAGACAGACAAGAAGCCTTTGACATTAGATCAAGCAATTGGTCATGTCAGGGGGGGCACCGGATCTCTAATCCAGTCATCTCTTGTGGAAGCGGAGGCCTTTTATCGACTGGAGAAGTATCCTGGGCAGATTCAAGCTGCCATGCATCATTCGCTGACGTGTATTCCGAGGAAACTCGCCTATATACTCCATGAAAAGCCAGCGGCCATAGCACCCGCCGTTGAAGCATTCTACCTCCGAGATCCCATCTCTATGAAATCACTCCTATCTACGTCTGGAAAACTAAGCTTTCCTCCTCAGGACCTTGTTACCATAAGCGTCAAGTACACCAAGGTTCTGTTTGCACAATTAAAGTCACAGAAGTTTACGCCACCCCCAGCATGGACTGGGATTATGGAAAAGGCCGAGAGTGAGTCAGGATCAGCCGGAGTGACCCAAGAAACCCTTGCCAGACTGGAAGTTGGCATGAAACTGACTTGCGGGTTCGAAATGCTCGCCTCCAATGCGACGACTAAGAATAACCGGACTGCTCGTGAAGTGGCAATTCTTCTAGAGGACTTAGAAGAGGATGGTGACGAGGCACTCCCAAACGATGCCGCCATCGAGTCTTGGCCCGGAGTGAAGCGGGATGACGACGAGTCCTGGATGGATATCAACTACGAAGAGTTCGAGAAAGCGCTCGACGGTAAGGGCGGCGGTGAGAAAGGGGAGAAGGGCGGTTTTGGGGATGCCTCAGCACAGGCAGATCTGCAAAAAATGGTAGAACGCTTCGAGTCCTTCCTCAACGACGAGACTGCTGGGTTTGAGGGCGCGGAGCTGGATGACATGGACGAAGATGATGATTCATCAGACTACGAGGAGGACAGTGAGGATGAGGACAAGGACGTGAGCTTTGACGAAGAACAATTCGCTAAGATGATGCGAGAAATGATGGGCATGCCTGCTGAAGTATCGATACAACCGAAGCCGCCCCGTAGGGAAGTGGGCAATACGGGCCGGGTTGAGGAAATAGACGAGCAAGAAGACGAAGAGATCAGACGCCTAGCAACGCAGATGGAGGCTGAGTTGAACTCTCACGGGGCTTTACAGCTAGATCCAACGCCAAGGAAGCTGAAGGCGCTGAAGCAGAAGAGCGCGGCCGACGACAAAGGTAAGGAGGTACAGCACGACGATGACAGCGAGGAAAGCGGCTCCGAGGAGGAAGTCGATATAGATTACAACTTGGCCAAGAATCTGCTCGAGAGCTTTAAAAGCCAGGGAGGTGCAGCAGGGCCTGTTGGCAACATGATGGGAATGTTCGGCATGCAGCTACCGAGAGACGAGGAGAATGCAGAATAGAGCTCGGCTGCAATCTGGCGTAACTGAGATAGCACTGTATGTTTACTTGGAACTCCATAATGGGTACTGTTATATGACCTCCTGCATGCGTGCATCATGTATTCGTACATATATCTTAGACAATGAATGGTCACGCTCTTCTTTAGCTGTTTGGATATAACTGAATAGGTATAATAAGCGGCCAGGATCTGTGGCGCTGAATCGCAGCCCCCCGCCAGCCACTCCAAACGCGTTGCTCCTACTACTTATTCAAGTACTGGGTTACCCCACTAACCGAACCGCTAAACCAAGCTACTGCAACGACGTCACAAGCAGCTGGAAGCATGCTAAGCATTACTGCTAATGACCTTTGACAAGACCGCACTCACTCACTCTGATCGCATGAATGCCCATGTCTATCCGACCCATAGTTCATGCTTTCCGGACGATCCCCAGCTCTCCTTCGGAATCGTATACCGAACCACCAAACTCGTACAACGCCCATGCCCACAACCTCCCCTCCGATTGCACGGTACGTTATTGGGCATCATCAACCACTATCACACACACGCACGCGATCTGAATGAGCGGAGAAGCCCCGACGAGGACGACACCACGCGCGGGCTGCTACAACCCGTGCCGATGCAAGCATGTGGGCGAACAAGGCCGTCTCCAATCTCCAGAAGACCTACGATGAGAGTTACCTGACATGCTCGACCGCCGTCTATTATGAGAGCCAAGGGAACGAGAAGGAGGCTATGCAATACTGGAAAACGGCCCTCAACCAGATCAGCCACAACTCTCCCAGCAAGCCGAGCTACACCCCCAAGTCCGAGACCGAGCGGGCCTTGCTCGAAAGCTTGAAGGCTCTCGAAACACAATGCAAAGAACGGGTTGATCTGCTGGAAGCGTTGCGCATTTCCCGCGAAGAAGACGGCGGCGTGGCCCAGCAGCATAACAGTTCCTCCCCGAGCGGCACTAACGGTGCTGGTTCTTCCAGCGGCGTGGAATCCAGCGAGCGGGGTTGGATAGGGGGCGGTACTATTCCAGCCATCTCCTACACAGAGCTATCTAGGCCAGCGCTTCCTCCGCGGCCCTCTCTCGGCACGATGAGGCACTCCTCAGAGAGAGCGGTAGTGGGGCGGAAAGACGGCTTCGACGTGGAACAGAGCGCGCCTTCATCGTCGAACACAACACCGGCGAAGCAACGGCCCGCTTTGCCTCCATATGCGTCCTCGACGACACCTAGGAAGAAGAGCTCAAGATCTCCAAGCCCGGACAAACGGACTATGCGGACGACACTACGGTCAGGCAGATCTTCGGAGAAGGCGGCGAAGTCGTCACCTCGAACGACCCCCAAGTCCGCCGAGCGTCCGGGAGCGAGCAAAGCAGCCACGCTAGCCTGGTCAAGCATAAATTCGCGGGAGAACCTGGGGAAAACAAGTTCTTCGGACTTGCATTCACCTCTCTCTTTAGGTGAGACGAGGCGTTCTAGTGAACAGACGCGAAAGGTGTCGGCTTCCGCATGGGACAGTCATACGAGAAGACTTGTGGCAGCTCCAGATGATGGGGCACTAGATCCATCAAGTCCTAGCTCGCCCTTGACGAGATACCCAGAAGACTATACTTTCCCAGGTCCATCCTCGCTAGCCTTAGGCGCCGCCTCGAGTGCCTTGGGCAATCTGGCGATAGGTGAGAGGACCGATTCGGCACTTGCACGCTCCTCACGTGCGCATAAGCTCCACAATGGTTCGATGGCGGCGCAAGATGCTGCTCGTGCATCTACCAGTACTGCGGCTGATGCTGCATCACTTTCTGAGAGAAGCTCAACCGAGCCGCCCGTTCGAAGGAAGCCTGTTAGCCACAAGCACACCCCCTCGGAACCCAACAGCGCCAAAAAGCGTACGACGCCGCGTCCAAGGCGGGAGAAGAGACCTGAGCATGCTTCTACATCAGAAGACGACGATGAATACGCCGGCAGTGCTGGACGCAAAGAGCGGGCGTCACCTGTGCCGGCCGATCTTACGACCGACTCACCGGACGGGTCCGCAGAAGAAAAGGAAGACAAAGCGAAATCAGAATGGGAGAGGAAGAAGAAATCAACCCTCAAAAGGCTTCCGCCGGGTGTGGATAGCGCCGCTGCGAAGGCCATCTTCAACGAGATTGTCGTGGAAGGCGACGAAGTCCATTGGAGCGATGTGGCGGGTTTGGAAATTGCGAAGAGCGCGCTGCGGGAAGCTGTCGTGTACCCCTTTCTGCGGCCTGATCTGTTCATGGGACTCCGCGAGCCGGCCAGGGGTATGTTGCTGTTTGGTCCGCCGGGGACAGGAAAGACCATGTTGGCCCGCGCCGTGGCAACCGAGTCCAAATCTACGTTCTTTTCTATCTCGGCTAGCAGCTTGACTAGCAAGTATCTCGGCGAGTCCGAGAAGCTCGTGCGTGCCTTGTTCGCCCTTGCCAAGGCCATGGCGCCCAGTATCATCTTTGTCGATGAGATCGACTCGCTCCTTTCCCAGAGGTCTGGGTCGGGGGAGCATGAGGCCACCCAGAGGATCAAGACGGAGTTCTTGATACAATGGAGTGATTTGCAGAGGGCAGCCGCGGGGCGTGAGAGTAGCCCAGGCGGCAAGGGGGAAAGCCGTGGAGACGCGAACCGTGTGCTTGTGCTTGCGGCGACCAATCTGCCGTGGGCCATCGATGATGCCGCACGGCGTCGGTTCGTGAGGCGGCAGTATATCCCCTTGCCGGAACCAGAAACACGAGCCATTCAACTAGGTACTCTGCTGGGTCAGCAAAAGCACAGTCTCACAGAAGCCGAAATATTGGAACTAGTCGAACTGACTGACGGTAAGTGCATCTGATTCTCCTATTTTCTTGGGTGCATCCATGACGATACTGATCAGGCTTTCTACATTTAGGCTTCTCTGGTTCCGACATCACGGCTCTCGCCAAGGATGCGGCTATGGGGCCCCTCCGTTCGCTTGGAGAAGCTTTGCTTCACATGACGATGGACCAGATCAGGCCCATAGAGTTGGGCGACTTCAAGGCCAGTCTACGCATGATCCGGCCCAGTGTCAGCCGAGAGGGCTTGAAAGAATATGAAGACTGGGCTAAGCAGTTCGGAGAGCGTGGGGGCTAGTCCTGCTTGTTGTGTGCTGTTATGGATACGGAACTAAGGTAACTGATATGCTTATTTGGTGAACTTGTTTGATTCGCACGCTTGGCATTGCTGGTACGAGTTTCCACTAAGAGAGTACACGTAGACAAGAAAACGGGTGGTTTCTGAATGGGGGCGTCTTAGGTAGGTATTCTTTAGGGAGAGACGAGATAGGGGCATAGAGATGATACCTGGGGACAATGGAATACGACATGAGGGAAAACAACAAGCAGCGTGCAATACCATTTCAATAGGGATTTGGCATACATGTAGCGGGGTTTGTTCTTGGCTACACACACGCTGCACATTATGATACATATTGTATATATACACTAGCCCCTTGTCGGGTGCAGTATCCAGCGACTGTTTTGCACACTCTCTGTCTTGCCCAAATCGTCTGTAAATTTTCGGGGGTTCCCATACTGGGCCCAGAACCAAGTTTGGTTCCTTCAATTCCCCTTTCAAGCCCGTGGTATCAAGTCAGAATCGAGGCATGCATATTTTCCCCAACTTCATAATTGAGTATTCTCTTGATTTTCATTTTTAGGGATTTAATCGACATCCGCCATACTCGTCTTCGTCGCCCCCGCCTGCTGGTGCTGCAGGGCCTTGGCCAGCTTGGCCGCCCTCCGCTCCTCGGCCTCGGCCAGCTCGCGCTTCCTGGCCTCGCGGCGCTGGGCGACGGCGGCCTCGCGGCGTTCGATCTTAGCGACGCGCTCGGCGACGTAGGCAGCCTTCAGCTCCTCCTCGGTCGGCACGGGCGGCCGCGCGTCGATGGGCGTGCCGTAGGGCGCGATGATGTGCTTGACGACGTGCTTCTTCTGCGATGAGGCGCGCCAGCCGGCCGCGATGCTGATGACATCGCCCTTGCGCACGCTGTTGGAGGGGTCGTGGACGAGGTGGTAGTGCGGGTATTTGAAGGACTAATGGGTTGGAGGAGTTAGCAGTCGTTCGTATGTGCTTTGCTGTGTGTCGTATCGTTTCTCGCATCTCGAACAATGCATGGAAGATGCAGAGACAGCGAGGGATAGCAGCACTGGGACAGAACCAATTACATACCTTAGAAACATGCTTCTCCCATTTTTGGCCCCAGAGTTTTATCTTAACCGTCTTGTCCATGAGCCCGGCCGATACCACGACGCCGGTCTTGCTGCCTTTGTACATACGGCCAGCGCTGCCAATACCGCTGGCTGCGGCCTCGAGGACTCGCGAGGCTCCTGGTGCACTCATCTTGGTCGGAAACCCTGTTCGCTTTCCCTTCCTCTGGAAATGATTCTGCCGGGGACTTTGCGCCCTTTCCCTTGCTTCCTCCAATTGACCAGTCCCTGAGGTCGCAGGTTGTCGTCGACTTTCGGTTACGTCTGAGGGAATTGAATTGTCGTCGTTCAATGGCCGGCCAGTCTGCGAGTCGTGGCGGTTTGCGGGCGTCGGCGAGGTGAGGCGATTGACGGTGTCGAAATCTTTGGTTTGGCGGGCACTGCACTGGCTAGGCTTGCTAGGTTAGCTGCAGGGGTGGCAGTGGGGAGTGGTGGGTGGGTTTGGCAGCAGCCAGCCAGTAAAGTTCCGCCCGGATTAAATTCTGGGCTAGTGTCCGGCCCGGACTGAGCTCTCCACCACCACCCCGAGAACTCGACTTCACCTCTCCATTAATCCCTCCTCTCGCTACCGAGGACGGCAGCCGAACCCGGCTTCCACTTCGTCTCCCTGTCTCCAAACCCCTGTCTCTATCCATAGGAGTTCCTCTGTACGCTGCTGGCCGCATACATGTTTCTGTCCATGGAAGAAGACTTGCTGGCTAGGGAGTGGGCTACATAAGTTATGCCGCAATACCGGTGGCAAGCAGAAGTCCTCGTACTATCTTTGGAATGTATATAACCTCAATATGCATTACATTAAAGTAGAGTGCCGTTCTAGGAATGGTGGGTGAGGCCGTATGGTAAAATAGAGACAGCAATACTATTACCGCAGGTGATTGACCACATCTTTCAATGTATGCCCGTCTTTACTCGCGCCCAGCACTTGGATTGGCCTCGGCCACTCAGGAAGGTTTTGTTGATGGCGGGAGAATACATAACGACGAGATATCAACATGCAAACATGTGTCAAACACCTTGGCAGATCTCATTCACTTGGAGTTGGGTTGGCTGGAGACCACATTTGCTGGTAGGACATCCCAACCCCTTTTGGTACTTGTTCTCGCTAATGAAGCCCTTCTGGAGGCATCCTTGGCGCAACAGTTATGATGGCGCGAATTTAATTGGCGTTGGTAACGGCAAAGAGTACAATAGGGTGTTCATGATTAGGCCTAGGACAGACCAGGACAGTGTTAATGTGATATTTAACGAGGCCATTGTGTTACCAGCCAAAGAACGGTGAAAAGAAAGGCATTGTAATCAATGAAAGTCCAAGAGGAGAAAAAAGAGTTAAAGCACACAGGGCCAGACTGGGATTCGAACTGCGAACTGATGTTAGCAGATATTCACAGTCATGTTGTCGTTAAGATGACTTACCCCAGGACCTCTCCCACCCAAAGGGAGTACGCTATACCACTACGCCACAAGGCCGTTGCAATTGTGCTTGTTGTCGTTGGAGGAGGGTACTGCTATCTGATCTTTTATTAACCCAGTAGAGTAAATACTGATTGATGGAATCATCAAACCCCTTTGTACCAGGTTATGCTGCTCTGGATTGGCTGGCGCTTCCCCCTTTTTCGTTACATGTAAAGATGGACACTCGCAAGTCTGGCGGCAAACATGTTTCAAAGGGGCTGTCATTGCCAGCCATTACGAATGTCATGATACTGGCCATTACCCTGATCGATTGGCACGGCAGTGATTCTAGAACATGCCCCCCGACCATCCATATTCGACTCTAGTTCAGTGTACAATTGCGATGTCATGGATCTGACTGAAAAACATGATGAACTGGTCTGTCCTATTTCAACAAAGACAGTAAATTGCGGTTTGCCCACTGAGTGGGTAGTTGTCGAAACAGATGTGATCTACACATTGAATGGCTCCGTCACCGTGCCCGATCCATGTCGCCTGGCTGACTGCCAGGCGCTACGGTGATAATCTATCAGATCACTCGCATACACGGCCAATATGCTTATGAATGGGATTTTGGTTTGGTTTCTGGACTTATAAGCCTATTGCGTTTTAGGGCCTACTTTTGATTCTTATGAAATCCGACATCTGAAGCCGCCAGGGCTATTTTCTATGCATCTCAAATAGGAGCTGACGATGTATGATATGTATGGCAGAGCCCGTAAGCTTCCCATCATACTGCCAATCGAGATAGACTATCCCACTGGGCATCAATTTGCCAAACATGCCTATGTAAGACACATCCATTACCCTTTGTGAATTGTCCGAATATGAGTCCGACCTCATGGCACTGTCTCGCGGCGTCCAACTAGTCATCAAGGACACCTTGAAATCTACAGGAGCAATAGTATTGAGGTCTGGGCTGCGACTGCGATGTGACGTACCGACCGGTAGCATGTATCCATGGCTTAATAACTTAGAACCATACACAGGCCACGGAGATCTGGGAGAACTGACCAAATCGTGCATCCAGTCCACCCAGTCCATCGGCGTCAATGATGCCTCTTCTTAGGCAGGCACCTATGGCATTGCAATACCTGCGCGCAGACCGACCGGCAATATGTAATACATCTGAACAACTCATGCTGTGCTAAGTCCAGGGTCGTTTCGCCCCTGTAAATATCTCACTGAGTCGGCAATACGAAAATCTTGGGCTTGTCAGGATACGTAATAGCGGGTAGCTGGAGAATTGTAGGTAAAAATATCATTCTCTCGATGACCGCATGAGCTGAGCTTAGCTAGCAACAACTGCAGCGCATGAGGATAGCTGCATACCCACGCGACTCGTCCCAGAACCGCAAGATCGAAAGGCCGGGTAATCCCAAAATGGTAACGAATCAAAGGGAAGGAACGTGGTTATGTTTCCGCGAGCGCCACTCCAATACTTGAGGCTCCAAGACGCCTTCACAAAGTTCCCAACATGTTGAGTCTACCCCGTCTCGCCCCTCGGACCAAGATGAGATGAAGAATCAGGACAACTAGGTCGAGTCACGCTTATGGTATCGCTATACTAATATTGGCATCCACAGCAGCGATAACAGCAACTTCACCGCCGGATCAAGTCACGGGAACAGCAATAGCAGGCCTCAGCTTGAATCGTCAACACCCGGTGACCCCCTTATTTCCCTCCCCTCTTCCGGCCCCTGGTGCCTCCGCCGACACGGAAGAAATCATCCGGCAATTTCAAGCTCTTAGCCGGTCCACGAAACGGCGTCTTATCGAGAAGATACCGTTCGAAGACGACACCTTCGAGCCCGAAGGTATGGTCCGCCTGAGCTCTCGAGGCAATAGGAGTAACAACAAAGATGACATTGACGACGACAACAACACACGGTACCTGGTCTCCGTGGGCGAATATACCGAGCCCACGGAAAAGTACCCTGACGGCGTCATCATCAACGGCACGGACCGCACCACCGGCGCCGGCCGCGGCCACCTGTTCATCTACGACGGCCAATGGAAACGGCTCGGCGATGCCATACCAACATCGTCATTTCCGGGGTCTGTGGCCGATGAGTATCACCTCGGCGACTTGGACTACGACGGACGCTACCTGCGGGTGGCGGCATCGCAGTACCGGCTCAGCGCGACGGCGACGATTATCTGGGTGGATCTCTCATATTCCTCGCCCGCGACAATGACGACGACGACGACAAGGTCCGGAAAACCCCTAGTGGAGCCTCTGTTCCGTCTCGGCGACCACCAGGGTGGCGTGGTTCACGATGTCAGCACCCAGAGGCTCCTGACGCTGGAGTGGGGATCCCGTGCCGCATCCTCGTGGGACCTGCGCCGACACACTCCACCCGCCGCCCCTTCCGAGTCGTCCTTCGCGCAGCCGCGCGCCGTGGTGGCGAACCCGAGCCACTACATTGACTACCAAGACTGCAAGTCGCTGGGGTCCTCGGCCGCGTACGAAAACCGATCTGTGATGATGTGCTCTGGGGCAGCCGAGCTAGCCCCGAACATGGCCATCGGGGGGTTGGCCATCGTCGACGCGCAGTCCATGGTGTCGCTGGCCAAGGTGCCCATCACCCTGAAGACCGATCTCGGGGCGTCGATGACAAAGAATCCCATGGACGCTGCACTCGTAGGCGGGAGGTTACGTTTTTTTCTTTCTGCCGGATGTGAGGAACTCGACTCTGTATGTGTACGAAGCCGCATGAGCCCACGAAGACCAACTTGGTATAACGGTTGCCAACGTACGGGGTCAGATTGCTAGGTAAGTACCAGAGCCAAGTAGATTGGCCATGAACTTGATTCCTTCACAGAAACCAAATCACAAGGAAAACGACTGGCGAATGCCACAAATTTCATGGCCGGTATATGATATAACGTCGTAACATAGCAAATCTGCTACTTCATTCGTGATATAGCAACTAAGCTAGATGCATAAACCTATACAAAAATTTGGAAACCCATAGTTGACCTGTAAAAATTCGATCCAAACCGCCCCCAAAACCTGTAGTAAAGTAAGAAAAATTGGTTGAGTATAGTTCAAGAACACGCTCCCATAGTCCCAAACCGTCATCATGCTAGCCAATCCAAAAGAAAGAGAGATATCATGATCAACATCGATAACGACTGCTCCCTACTTCTCATGCTGCTAAGAAAGTACAAGTACTTTCCAATTCTTTTCGTTTCCAGTTGCGTCCTGTGTCGCCGGGGTTCTTCTCCGTCACACTCGAGACTATGCAAATTATAGCTCATATGAAGGATTCTGTCGTCTTTGATCGTTTAGATGATGGAATGTCGAGGAGAGGAGTTATAGAAGTCATCAAACTCGAGTATATAATTTCATCGCCTTGCCGTACTTCGTAATATCCTCCCAATTTGCTTTTGTTTCTCCTTCCTAGCTGCTTCGATTCTTTAGCGGCGTGATGATCGGCGACTCCTGCCGCCGCCACCACCCACACAACTGATGCTGTCATCGGGGGCGACGCTGTCCTTGTCGTCGTCCCAGTCGGCAAGGCTGCGGCCGACCTCACTTTCCGGCAGCGGCACCATGTTCGCCTTAGCATACATGGTGGCCCGACCGCCTGTGGGCATCCGTTTCACCCCGCTGGTCGCTCCTAAGCTCTTGCCGAGGGTTCTCGCCATCGCGGCGACGGACTTGCGACCGGGGACAGGAGGGGGAGGGGGTCTGGATCGGACCGGAATGGACATGGGCTCGGCCTCGACCATTGTCGGCGGGGGCCGGTGAGTATACTCTGATCTATCTGATCGCTCGTGTCGCTCCGATCGTTCTGGCCTCTCTGCCGCCTTTGTCCGCGATGTTCGATGCGTGCGGGATGAGACATACGTCTCGGCGTCCGGCTCCCGCTCCCGGGGTCGCACTGATCGCACACTCGCGTGCCTTGAAGGCTTCATCGTGGGAGCACGGCTCATCACGTCCAATTCGGGCAGATAGTCGTTTGTGTATCTGGAGCCGGCCTGGCTGCGATATTCTGTCTCCATGAGCAGCTTCGGCGCGGCTGCGGTGTGCTTGGACCCAGCGTTGCTCCTGTGCTCCGCCTCGGCGAGCATGAGAGGTCTGCGCGACGAGCCGACCTCGCTGCGGGTTCGTGTCCGTCCAGTGGTGCTGTGACGGGTAGAGTGGCGGCTCGCGCGATCATCAATTTCCTCGACCTCCCTTGACCGATCAGGGGCCTGAGAGTAGCGAGCTACGTAGCTGGGAGGCGGGTAGTGGCGGGCGCCTTTGGGAGGTACCATATCTTCGGGATAGCGAATCTTTTCCACGGTCCTCTCGACCTCGACATAGCGTTGATGCTGATTGGGGTAGGGATCTGGCATGGTTGATCGCCTCTGCATGGCGGGAGGGTCGAACTCCTGACGCGGAGCGCGCTCCCGTTCGTTCCGCATGTTCATGTAAGTCAGGGCCCCACCAATGGCGGCACCGGCTGCGACGGCTCCAAGTACAGTGCTGACAATGGTACCAGTCCCAATTCCGCTAGAGCTCTCAGGAGCAGGCGGGGCAGGGGTGAAGGTTGATGTCGTCACACTGCGCCGGAGATAAGTGTACGGCTCTTCTTCGTAAGCGGCCGCGGGAGCGGCAGCGGGGGCAGCAGCGGGAGCCGAAACAATGTGCCGTGGTGATGGTCGCACAATTGCGTTGGCTGACACACCCGGGCCTCTGGAGCCGATAACAGACTGTGCAGGCTGGGAGGTGGCCACGTCGAGGTTCCAGTCCAGGATGCGGGTTACTTCGTCGTTGGTAGATTGTGTCTTTCTCACATTTGAACCATGGTGGTGAGAGGAAGAGTCTTTGGGAGGGAGATAGACGACCTCCATTATATTGCCCTCGAGGTCGGTGATCTTGGCTCGACTCTCGCCACCGGAAGATGGGTCGGCGGGACGTGCGTGGCGGAGAAAATGACTGTCCTTGCCGATCTTATTAAGGTCAGGGTGTGCGCGTAGTCCCGCAGCGTGGAAGTCGGTCACAGCTTGAGACGAAGGAGCCGAGAGAACAAAACGGGCGCGCTTCAGCGGCGAATCGTCGTCACCAGTAGCCCGGATTTCAAACACAGGCTCGCCACCAGCACCGTATACAATTCGAGAAGAGTCGGCACTCAGAAAGCGGAGCCCAAGGGGGTGGGTGACGGCGGAATAAAACGACGCAGACTCAGGCAACCGAGAGACTTCTGCGTAGGGAGGCATGGAGAAAATCGGGCAGGGTAGACACCGGAAAGTGCCTGGGGTATGATGTTATGTGGTGTGCGTCTGTCTGTAAGACGTTATGTGGTGTGATGAGTGATGGCACCCACCAGGATGACGGCAGGGCAATAGATGGCGCGAATCTCTTGGACGAGAAACACCCAAAGAAAACCAACGTCAACCCGAGGAATGTGACGGGATATGCAGGCAAGTAGCCTCGCAAGGCACGGCGCAGGCAGAGGCTGAGTTTGTGTGTGGGCGAGCGACGGGCGTATTGGGTATGCGAGCGCGGGGTATTGGAAAAGTATCCAGTGTACCTATAACCTATAGATCGGAATGGGCAGCCGGGCGTTATTTCCAGCCAGAGTTCATGCAAGTAAAAAAGAAGAAAATAATATATTCAAAGTGAGACAAAACGCTATTGTTGAAACCCAAAGTGGTAAAGGGGAGGACGAGATAGATGGCCGAGAAGTGTATTTTGGTGTGCGTGTGTGTATGCGTATGTGTATGTTTATGTGTATGTGCATGTATATGTGTATACGCAGGTAGTATACACTTCCAATAGTGTCTCACCACAGCTGTTGTGAAAGGTGACGATGATGTTGTACGACGCAGCAACAACACTTTCTGCTGGGCTGAGCGTTCCGATCTGGCGTCTGCAAAGGTTGGAAAAGCAGGTAAGCCAGGTAAGCCAGCAGGAGAAAAGGATGAGGAGTATGTATCTGAGATGGAAGGGGATGCAGCACCATCCCATCAGAACCCGACCGGCGACCGCCCGCCCCTATCGTCGCGGTGGCTCCCCTCGTCCATGGTTTCCATGGTTTACGTGATATATCCAGACCGCCCATCGAATCGCGACATTAAGCCTTTGCAAACTGACGACCGACCGCCTGATGGATTTAGGTACTAATGCAGGACAAGCACTCCGAGAGGGACCAAGCAGCCAAGCACGCCAGGCTAGGAAATCGCTCTTTGGCACTGTATGCGGCTGCATAAAGCACTAATAAAGGTTAGGCCATCCAGCAGCCATCCAGCAGCCATCCAGCGGCCATCCCATCCGTACTAGGCGTGCCGCGTACTACCTTACCTACGACTACTGACAAGAATACCGCCTGTTCAACACTGTCCAACCCCGCAGGTCCAGACGGAACTCCCATCGCTTGCCCCGGGACACAAAGATTGGTACAGATGCGGTACCCTATTTGCCATTCTTGGAGAGCCTTGGGGGCCGAGATGTTCCATGCAGATATACATATGTACTGTGAGTACAGTATGGCCTGGGCACCTAGACACTTGAGGAAGAATCTTAACAATCTTTGAACCCCCCTCCCTCCCCTGCTCCCCCATGTCGCACTCTCTGTCATTGGATTTCACTGTGGGATGGACAGGATGCCAACGCCTGCCACGTTGGAAGAGAGCCCCGGAAAAAAAAATTGAGCACATCCATCCAGTTTGGTTACAGTCTCATACTTAGATAGTTGATTCGACAGGAGCGTGCGAAGAAGTGGTGCTTCTGCAGGTGGCTGCAGGGCCCCGCTGACAGGGTGGGGAGGCCATACAATACACAGGCCAATGCCAAAGCTATAGGAATCGGATTGGGCAACATTTCAGCGCAATCCAAGTCCTGTGGACATGATTGATGCTCACCTTAATGTCAGATGGCCGCTGTTTCCGCATAGCCTGCCAAATGGGGCACATCCGATTCACACACGTCTCGACTACCAAGTGACAATTAAGAACCTCGCGGGCTAGAGTCGACCGAGCAAAAAACAGGAAGAGCCAAGGCTGGCTCAAGGCAATACTACGGTCACCACCATACACAATCAAAACGAGACGGCGCACATGATGGTTTCTTGGGTTCGGATCTTTCAATTCATCGTGGCACCTTTCAGTGCCATACCTTATGCGACGAGACTGTCGTCGCCTTGATCCGACACTCCCAGAAACGTCACTAGTTCGCCTTCTGCCATGCACAAACCAGAAACATCGTCGTCAGACAACCCTAGGCTCTGCTAAGAGCTTGCGGTGTATCTGCGATATTACTTGACCGACCATCAAGCACGGCCACCAACAACTGACACATCGGGCATCATCCGCGCAACCTGTGCCGACTTCAGGCTCTCGTATAAACCACGCCACCCCCCTTGCGACATCATCAACGATCGTGAGACAGACGAAATGTCTGTTTGCGACTTCCTAACCTTGTTATTTCTTTTTCAGCGCCTTCATTCCGGCGAAGAATAACTTGGTTTGGGCTGGATACGTTGCTTGGGTTCAAGCAGCCCCGTATCATGGGCACAGAACTCAGTTCTCAAGAGATCAGTATGGGCAACAAGCTAAGCGTGCACAACCACGCTACCACAGAAGCCCATACCCGACCTGTGGTTAGTATTTTTACAAGTAGAACGGCATAGAAAGAAGGAAACCAGGACACGAAAAGGGAAAACGTGAGCCAAGTTGAAGTGGCCCACAAAGACGACGAAACGCCTTGGATCCCATGTTGAACGCCTGATGTTTTTGTTGCGAAAACAGAGACTGAACAAGAACCTAAGACCCAAGCTTAAGGAATCGCTTGCAACGAGGCCGAAATGTTGTATAACGGCTGTTGCAAGTCGACGCCACTCATATCTCATACCTGTCACGTTCCTGGGTGTGTCCCGTCCCGGCTTCGTTCAAGTAGGTCCAGCCTTCGCAACTTTGGCGAGAGCCAACTAGAGGACATCCCATGTGTCCTCAGCAGCGTGGCAAAACTTGCTGCAAGCGACGCTAGCCGAAAGACTGAAGTTGCTAATAGATATCTTCTCATCCACAAATTGGTCGGCGAAGGTGTCGGCACCCTTGGCCATGGCTCCGACAAAGACGCAAATGCTTTGCTTAGAACCTACGCTCTCTACCCAATCACGAACCCGCACCAGAGGGGCATCGAAACTCAGCGTGACCTTGCGGCAGTCCGCAGGCAGATGGTCGGTAATGGGATTCTGGATGACGCGCAGAAGTTTCTCCTGGGACGTGGTAGATCGAATGGAGAGACGATGGAGAAGCTGAACCATGAGACCAGCGAAGCGCTTGAAGGTACGCGGGATTCTGACGGTGGGCGAAACCTCAATGAGGACGCCCTTGGCGGTGTGGATGTAGATCTGCAACTTGCCGGCCTTGTTGATAGGCGAGTCAAGAAGAGTCAGAAGACACTAGTCAAGTTAGCACAGTCAGCATGTTGAATGCCCGACTTGTCGGAGGGACAGTTGGTCCAACCTGGTGTGTGATATCAGGACGAGCGTCACTGATATCGCGGTTCATCTTGCGCATGACACCAATGTGTTCGTCACTGTTGAGCAGCGAGTATTTGTCGTCGCGTTGCATGCCCATACGGCCACCGGCACCACCGTGCGAGGCTTTGTAGGTTTCGAGACTGGCATTGGAGAGGACGACGATGAGTCTTTGCGAGTTCTTGTCATTTAGCGGGATGGGTGTGTGCTGCTCAGCGACCAGCTGCGGAAGAGCCGGAGGAGGAAGGGATTGGGTGCCTGTGTTTGTTTCCATGGTGTCAGTTGGGGGTGTCTGGTTGATTTGCTAGTGTCCGCTGTGCGTGATGCGACGGTGCTCTGGGTTCGACTATCTCGAGAATAACGAGACTTGTGGGACTCCCTCCTTCTTGCCGGGATTATTTGGGGGTTTCAGTGAAAGCGAATAAATCTGAGAATATGAAGTTGAGAGGGAGGGAAATCTCGGCCGCTCAAGTCTTAGAACGTAGTTGTGAAGCCACACTGATAAGAGCAGAATTAGGCCAGGGAAAAAAAAAGCCTAGCTAGCAGTTCTTGCCCAGGCTTGCCTTGACTAGCGAAGGCAAAAAGCAGGGACAAGACGTGAGAAGTTCCAAAAGATGATTTTCTTTTCCCCCCAAAAGACGAGGCAAATTAATCAATCGATAAATCTGGCAATTGAGATCAACTTATTATAGTTATTTTACTTACGAGGTCGCTTGCGCTGCTCGGGAGACGACATGATGGATGTTGGATGTTGGATGTTTGGAGTAGTGGTAGTTATCGGTGAGGTGGGAGGGAAGAGAAAGAGACAGAAAATGCGGGGCTTGGAGCAATCGAGCAATCAATTGATGAATTGGAAAGCTTGGACTGTCGATGTCCAAACTTTGGTAAATTGTTGGTTGATATATTGGAATTTGATAGATCAATCAGGAGATATACCAGGAAATCTTTGGAGAGAGAGGAGGAGCAGACGAAGGACAGGGTTTTATCGTGGGAAAAGAAACGCCAGCAGCAGGTAGACTCCAGCCATAAGAATAAGAATAAGAACCCTGGGGGGAAAGTAGCCGATACTGATTGCGATTGCAAAAGAAACTTTGTCAATAAGTGGGATGGGGGAGGATGGGGTGGCAGGGACTGGCAGGGACTGGCAGAGACTTTCAGAGACTTTCCCGCAGAATTGGTTACTGTCCTACTCAGGTGGGCACGTCAGATCAGGTTGGTCAGGCCAGAAGCCAGGATCCATCCGCTGGTCCATCGGACTGACTATGTACTGCACCGCAATCCCACCTTCTCCTACGTAAGTCATCAATTCTTTTCTGTGTCCTAGTGCCGGCATCTTTCATCAGTCATTTCCGTCATACCCCAGGACGACAGCCGCCCCCCCGCGGACCGCTTCGCACCGGCCCGGAGTGAAAAGCCAGTAAATACTCCAGCCCTTTGGTCTACCCCATTGTCTGCTCGAGGATGTGCAACAACTGCAGGTTGGGAACCATCTCACCTCAGCAAGCCGCATGGAAGCTTCCTGAAAGCTGCACGCTGCGTCTGCCGTGTCGCCTACTATCTCCGTCTTACTGTGTTTTGCTCAAGGACATCCCTTGCTTGCTATGGAAAATCCCACGTTATCAAGACCAGACCGGATAAAGCCGCGGTAAACCATACATGGCTTGACTTCGTCGTGATATTTGACTCTGATTTGGGTACCCCCCGATTTGCTTTTCATATTGTCAGAACTGGTAGCCTCCCTCGGATCATCTGCCACCGAGTGAAGAGTGAAGTAAGGCTATCGCTTTGCAATTCGACTGGTATAGACCGGTCGAGAAATTGCGAAGATACGGCCGGCGAGACTCTGTGCTTTGTTATATCTCGGCCTCGGAACTCGGCAACTAAACATCCTACGTCCGGCTTGTATGTCTTTGACTGACTTCCACCTTCAACTTTCCTTAAGTATGGGGGGCACTTTTCAATTGACGCCAGGCAATACACACACACATGGCCCCAGGCCTTGGATAACAACTAAACAATGTTTGGTGTGCGCAGATCTGGCATGGCTCTAAACGAAGAAGAACAGCCCTCTCGTTCGCAGAACCAATGGGTCGAAACCTTGGTGGTGATGTTTGGTCGGAGAGCATATTTCTGCCAAAGCCAAGGGCTGTCACGAAACACTCTCTCTAAAGATAGGACTGCTAACACAGCTGCTTCGCAATCGCTGCTGGATAGTGTTATCGCCAAGACACCTTAAAACGCAAAGGGCGACCTGGCGACAGGATCCCGTTCGCGTCACCTGGCTGATGACGGCTGAACATAACCATTTCAGACTTGATGCTACCTCTGCATTGCAATCTACCTTCAGCAGTGTGCATATCATCGCGGAAGCCATTACGTTGCCCAAGAAAGTTTGTCGAGTTGATTCAGGGCAAAGTGTATGGCGGATTAGCATGGCTGTGATACACCAAGCCCTCTCCTCTGCCTACACTACGCGCTAGGTAGGCGGGAGAGAGTCCAATTCGGCACCAATCGACATGGCTGCTGGAGAGGGAAGCCAGCCCTATGACGCCGCTGCACCTTCATCATCCAAAGCGTTAGTGCCCGCCACTCGAGTTTAAGACAGCCGCGAGGAGATCAACTTGGCAAGCTAGATCCTATGAATCAAGATCGATGCGGGCCCTACTTACCCGTGGAAATACAGAAGGTGCCGAGTCGATGATGCTACGTTTGAGGGTTGAAAAACCGTACGGATCTCGACATGCATCGGCTTCATGGTCGGACTTGACTCGGAAGTGAATTGCGCGTTTGGTCCCAAGTCGATCGTGGCCAGTTTGCCTCAGTGCATGAAAATGGGGCCTTATTTCTCGGACCGTGTGGCGATCCATGGCTGGCAAGGTATAGCAAGCCCCTTAAGAATTTGGAAACGCTAGGGAGCCGATCATTTAAGGTTACTTCGTCTGATGATCTCGAATTTCCCTTCCTGGGGATACGTGGATATCGTTTTTAGTCAGCCATGCGCGCGCACACACACCCGCCCATCCGTCACTTCGTCAATCTAACGGCTCTGCTGTTACAAGACTCTTGGTCCCATTGATTAGCAGATTTAAGCTTGTTTCCGACCCCTGTCCCGACGCCGAAGCGATATATCCGAGTCATTTTTATCACAATGATACCACTGCTTATCTGAAATCCCCGGCTGGAAACCTCAGCCTGGTGTACGCTGGTAAGATCTCATCATCCGAATTGACTTTCTGGCAATAGTCTAGACGGCACAAGATATTCCTCAGAGCAAATCGTACTTGACAAGTCTTTCTATCCAAACTGAATACTGTCATCCGGCCTCAACGTACACTCCCGTCCCATGTCGTCTCTCGTCTGCAGGATTATCTGGCAATGTAACCCCGTGCTTAACCACTAGATACCACACCCCACCAAGACGAACCTACTCTATATAAAGCATGTCTGGGGTGGGCTAAGAAGAAGGGTCGATTTGAATTTGATATCAACCCTGCCGGCCACGATCCGACTGCCTACGAGGCACGGGATGATCCCCGCAGGCTGGATATGGGTTGGACGTCATTGGTGTCGCGTGATTCCGGCGGTTGTATATCGTCCGTCCTCGATCTGTTCCATCCCAAAGAGTCTCCGACACAGATCGTTTCCACCAAGCTCAGCCCGCACTCGCCCCAGGACCTTGCTACACGCTACTCCAGACAAGCAGCCCCATGTCTCATCCGCATCCGGCACTTAGACATCGGACGAGGCACATCTGTCAAGGCCCTGGTTATGTTAGAAGTCTAACCTTACCTTTATTCAATGGGTCTCGAGCTGCCAAGCTCTGTTCATCGGGCGTCCCGCGCGGCTGTTCCCAGGGCTCACTCCAGCCAGGCTCACCACTGGGGGGGGGGGGGGGGGGGGGGGGCGCGGGGGGGGGGGGGCCGTTNCGCCCTGCCCCGCCGCGGCGAGATGGGGAATGGGGTGGTATGGGTCAGATATAGTCTCTTACCCATGGGTGCGTTAGCCGCTCAGCAGCGATTTCGCCGCTGCGTGGTGACGACTCGTGTGAGCCTTGATTTGAGATGAGTCTTCGTTTCACCACTCAGTTGATTTTCACGGCATACCTACTTCCCATGAACGGGTGTGGGATCTCAGACAAGCGACAGGCATGGCGAAGCTTTTTGTTTTGTGGCTCTCGGGCTTGGAAAACAGATGGCACACTCAGCCGAACTCTCGTACAAAATGGCCCAACTTCCTCCCTCCTTAATACCAGAACACTACTCCTCTATCAACGCTCTTATGTGCATGGCTGGTTCACTCTTTTAATTATACCCCTTACTCTCCTTTCCTTTCCAACTTGCCAGTCAAGGACATCACGTTGACCGTGTGTTTTATCTATTACCTTCGTTATCAGCTTTTATCGATCTAATATTGCAAGCTTTTCTGTTGCTATCATTCTTAAGGAACCCCCTTACCAGAACATACACCAAAGACAAGATGGTCGCCAAGTCTCAGATGCTGTGGGCTTTCGCCCTTGTAGGCCTCACTATGGCTCAGAACAACAGATTCGGCCAGAACAGGAACGGCAATAACAACAACGGCCAAAATAACGGCAACAACAACAACAACAACAACAACAATAACGGCAATAACAACAACAACAACAACAATAACAATAATGGCGGAGACAACACCGGAGGCGATGACGCGACTCTGACTCTGGACGCAGCTGCTGTTCAGACCGGGTCCCAGCTCGATGGTACTGAGGATGGCAGCGATGGTGCTGCTTCGGCCACCTCAGACAACAACTTCATCAACTTCTGCTCCGGCCAGCAGCTCACCAACGGCAAGCAGGAAAGTGGTGGTTCTTGCAACGGTATCCGTAAGTACTTCTGACTAGAACCCTGTCTGTTCTAATGATTCTCTGACTGACACTTCTACCCCCTAAAATAGCCATGGGAAAGATCCCGTCCAAGGGCCAGATGATTTCCACGCTCGTCAAGAACCCGCTCAACAATGACGTTGTCGAGCCCAACACCACCTTCGATATCGAGGTCTTGGTCAAGAATCTGGTGGCCGGGTCCTTCACGAACGCCCAGACAACCTACTACTCTGCTCCCCAGGACCTGGAGGGCGGTCTGGTGGTTGGCCATACCCACGTTACTGTGCAGGATCTCGGCAACACCCAGAACCCTGGCCAGACCCTGGACGCTACCCAATTCGTCTTCTTCAAGGGCATCAACGACGCCGGTAACGGCAATGGCCTCCTTTCGGCTACCGTCAACGGTGGTCTGCCCGAGGGTAACTTCCGTGTCTGCACTATCACCTCAGCCTCCAACCACCAGCCTGTCATCATGCCCATCGCTCAGCGTGGAGCTCAGGACGATTGCATTCGTTTCGTCGTCAGCTCCAACGGCGGCAACAACAACAACAACAACAACAATGGTCAAAACAACAACAACAACAACAACAACAACAACAACGGTCAGAACAACGGTCAGAACAACGGCCAGAACAACGGTCAGAACAACGGTCAGAACAACGGCCAGAACAACAACAACAACAAGCGAGGCGCGGAGTCCAGCTCTCTCTTTTCCCGCGATGTCGTACAACGAACCAGCAAGCAAGGCAAGCCAGTTCAGCGTCGAGCACTCAGGTTCAACCCCCGCGATTGGATCGCCTAGAGAGTTCCTACAATTGTCACGACACTGGCGTGTGAGCTTGGATTCTACTAAATTAGGAACACGAATGCGTAAGAGTGAGGGCGCGGAAAGACGAGCTTCCTTGTCCTACTTTGGTCGATCGAAATAGGAGGAATGCGTGTACAAACACGAAACGCTGATCATCAGAAGCATCATTGGGCAATTATTTTGCAGTGTGTAGATCAAACCCAAGCTTTCTTTTTCTTCCCCTTTTTTCACGACGACGATAGATTATGGAATGCCTCATGATGAGCAAGAAAGTCAAAGGGGGGTAATACACGGCCGATTCAGTTATTCACAGTTTTTTATTATTATTAGACTTTCTGTAGAAAAGTCACATCTCTATATCACATATCACATAAATAATATGCCTAAAAGTGCCCGCCCGTCTTACTCCGTACTATACTGGTGTAATGCGCCCAGCTTCCAAGGCGAGAAAATGCCAAGGGAGGGGCTAAGCTGTCTCACAGTAAGCCACATAGCCCATGGGCCGGCGGACTGATCGGCATCCGTGGTCAATTCTGTGACGTGACCAACGTCACTTTTTGACATACCTCATTGCCGTAGTCAGCCTCGCGTTCCGGCTCCCTCATCAAACCGATGAGCCGGAAAATCCAATGGTGTTTTTCTGTCATGCTCGTTCTTTTCTCATCCCGTGTTACGTTTGGAACCAAGAAAGATCTCCCTTGGCGAACCAATGTGCCTGACAAAAAAACCCCTCCCCCGTTATCTTGCTTGGCCTTGTAGCTTTCCGAAACCGGAAGTTCAGAAACAGACATAGGGTCGATGTTCCTAACCACTCTTGGCGTTTTGTCCTGGCTTTGCTGTTGTCGCCACATCTGGGCAATACTCTGCAGAAGAAATAATTGCTGCATTGGGAGGGCTTTTTCATCATGGGCTGGGTGCCGGGCGTAATTCCGCCCTGCTCAGGCATGGTGTGGACTGACGATCGTGCCGATCTCGACGGAATGGGCTTCCCCAGGATCTCAGCTGAGCTGAGTCATTTCTCGATGTCGTATATAGGCAAGCACAAGCTTCTAGGCTGCCAATCAATTGACCCGCGGTTGCATATTAAGTAAGTAACCAAGGCGGACGCTGCCGCTGCCCTGGCATCATCTACATTCTCAAAGCTGGGTACGACACCCGTTCCTCAGTGACGCTGCGGCTGAGGACTGGGTGGGACAATTAGTCACAGTAAGTTACGTTCAAGGGCGATGATCAACACTCCTGAACTCCTTCAACTCAGCCCCCGTGCTAGAACCAGAACATGGTGCCTCGATCGGTGGACTATCTAGGAAAATCCAGTATCTGGAAATGGTGGCATGTTGCAACTTGCGTTGTCGGGATACTTGTCGGTATCCCTTCAGCGGCAGCTGGGAAAGGAGGTTTGCGTCTGTTTATCTATATAAAGGGACAGGCTCTCGGTAACATCGACTTGGGCAAGCCATTAGGATCAGGCTACCCAGTGCTATCAGAAGGCAGCATCAAAAACCTATAAAGCCAGAAAACTGAACTTAACTTCTGTTCATCATGTTCTCCAGATTCGCACTACTCACGTGGCTCAGCAGCACTGCTCTGATGGGCGCAGCCCAGGCGGAAGTCCAGGGCTTCGATATTTCGCACTACCAACCCAACGTCGACTTCAAGGGAGCGTACTCCTCGGGAGCCCGTTTCGTTATCATCAAGGTAGCGCCAAACCAGAACCCCCTAGAAACCCATATCCCTCTTCGCTCCTTTTCCCCGTCGACATACCCACATACTGACGCATTCGTGCCTACAAAAACAAGGCCACAGAAGGCACAAACTACATCGACCCCAAATTCTCGGAGCACTACACAGGCGCGACCAATGCCGGCCTGATCCGGGGCGGGTACCACTTCGCGCGCCCCAACAGCGGCAGCGGCGCGGCGCAGGCGACGTACTTCCTGGCGCACGGCGGCGGGTGGAGTGCCGATGGCAAGACGCTGCCGGGGATGCTGGACCTCGAAGCCGGGTCTTCGCAGTGCTATGGGTTGTCGGCGAGCGCCATGGTGAGTGAACCACATACCACTCTCCTCTACCTTTGCTTCATGCAATTGCCCAGACGTGTTCCCCGGAAGAGCCCTCTCTGTCACGCCACTGGTTAAATGAGCGAGGGGATCTATCTACAATTCCCCGAGAGAAGAAAAACAACACTGACGCAAGTATGACACAGGTCTCCTGGATCCGCGATTTCAGCAATACCTACCACGCCAAGACGGGCCGGTATCCGATGCTCTACACGAACCCGTCGTGGTGGACGGCGTGCACGGGCAACTCCAAGGACTTCGTGAGCACCAACCCGCTTGTCCTGGCCCGCTATGCCAGCAGTCCCGGCACCATCCCGGGCGGCTGGCCGCGCCAGACCATCTGGCAGTATGCGGACAAGTACGCGTATGGCGGGGACGGAGACAAGTTCAACGGGGATGAGGCGGGACTGAAGAAGCTGGCGTCCGGCTAGGCCGATGTCCGAGAGGTGGTAAAGCCCGGGAACCGCCACCGTTCTCTCGGGAAGGGTGGGTGAGTCATGTTGTCGGTGATCATACTATTTCAAGTTGAGACCAGTGCGGGTGAGCAGGATCGGACGACATGAAACTCGGGGTCAGTTGTGTATCAAGTCCAGTTCAACTTGAATGTTGCGCTCAACTTGGCAAGGATTTCATCCATTTGCCAATTAGTTTAGATAGAAATTCAATACTACATTGGCAGTGGTTTCTTGGCTTCACTCCTTCCAATGATCAATGAAAAGTAGAGATTCTTGTGATTACTTTATCTATCACATTATGGTGGTCTTGTCAACTACCTATCTGGATTGAAGGAATAAAAGTCCAGCTGTTTGGCATCCATGATTTTGTCAGTGGTCGGATCCAGATATTCATTTTCAGTGCACTCGATGAAAGCAGCTCGTAGTTTGAAAAGCAGACGGGTTTCTTCCCTGTGGAGATCGAAGGTGACCTTCTCGTTGACCTGCCTTTCCCCGTGGATCTGGTCTTGGAAGTGGGCTTCTTTGTCGGTGATCTTGTCTGGCAATATCAGCGAAGGTCCTGTAGGGTTAGGTCACTACTGTCAATCTATGAGGATTCGATAATGGGGTTGTGTGGTTCCACACGGCGGGATCTACTCGCGGAGTTTGGAATTTTCATGAGAGGGGAGAATTCTGGTTTCTTTAAACATTAAGTATTATGGAAGGGTGTGGACGGGGGTGGTGGGGTCCTCGTTCGACGTTCTGCTTTCTCGGTGGATATCAGCACCCCCGACCGCGTAGAGTCGTGTGTTCCATGTGTAGATCCATGGGCCATGAAGACAGCCCAGGAGAGCAACTGCAGGGACGGACTGCTTGGGTATCTCTCTCTTTCGTCAATAGTAACAGTAATAGTACAGTGTTATACAATGTTCTTCGTCCTGGTGGTGGTTCGTTGGAAGTGGAGATTTGGCCTTTGTTGTGATCCATACACTCACTAAGTGTATGTGGCTTGTGGATTTGGTGGAAGGCCCTTTGGAAGCTGGCCAAGCTATTGGAAGTTTACCTGCCAGGGAGCTTGGTCTAGTGACAACCAAAGAGTCATGCTGTACGTGGTAGTCATAGAGGTGCAGTTAGATCAGTTAGATGTAACGGTTCTTGAACTAAACCACAACTTTTAGTCTTCAGGGAACAGCTCCCTCAAGTTACTGACGAATACACCATTTTCGTCGTCCCATCTTTTGAAAAACTTGCCCGCCATTGGGACAAGATCTCGGATCTCACGAGGTAGCTCCCGAACTCCCCCTTGAAGATTGAGAACTTCCATGTTATCCTCGGCAATAACGTGGTGATCTGAACCATCCGTACCGACCCTATCAACATATGTCAGTAGTCACAAACAAGCGCATACAGAAGTCTCTCTCCAACTTACATGCAGCGGTAGAATGGTTGCGAAACCCGACACTCAATGCGGGATGAGCTGTCTTCGAAGCCCGCACCATTCACTGTCCAGCCGATAATGATGCCGTGATAGTCGTAACGCTTGTGCTTGAAGACCTGCCCGATCCGGTATTTGACTCTGCCAGGGTTGTCGAGGGTGCTCCTCCGCCACGGCGCCTTTTCAGACGAATCAACACGTCGGATCTCTCGGATCTGGTCCCTGACCCTCCTCGAGGGAAGTTCCCAGTTGTTCTGCCGCCGGCCTGGTGCCGCCCAAGCGTCGTACATTGGGCAGACGTACTTCTCTACGAGCCACGCGTCCTCGGGAAAGTACTCGTAGAAGTACTGTAGCAAGTCTCTCACATCTTGCTGCCAGTCCCAGCGCATGTCCTCGTTGTCTGGCAAGATGGGCACCATCATAATACTTGCCCAGATCATACTGTACAATGCGGGCTGAAGGTTCCGGGCCCAATTCCCGTGACGGAGCTCGACCAGCGGCACTAGGTCCGCCACCGGTCGTTCCAGGGTCCTGAAGCTTGTGAATGAAGATCGGATGTTCTGTGCCGTCCGCATCACAATCAGATCAGTGCTAGTGGGCCCTAGCAGGTTGCTGTGCCCGGAATGTGCACCTAGGCGATTCAGAAAAACGCGAAGAGCATCCAATGAAACCTCGCCATCTGAACCGTAGGAGTCAATGAACATCTTTTGTTGTTGTTCTTCATCTCTGGGTATGGGGTGCCCATCTAGCGACACGCCTTGCGGTGACAGTACCACAATGTAAATCTGAGTAGGGAGCAAACAGCAATACGCTTCCACGTTGAATCTTTCCGCAATAGACGAGAAGATGGCGGCAGAAATGATGGGCATCGAGGGATGCTGGTCATCCTGCAGGGCCCTACCGATAAGACAAGTGCGCAGATACTTGGCCATGCGCTCGTCCTCTTGAGCCGCTGTCAAATTACTAGCGTGTAACCATTTGCTCAGGGCCATGCTCTTCTGCCGGGTGGTCATCTCGTCCACATTTGGTGTCTCTCGCCGGAACCGAGCGGCAAGCTGATCCAAGATGGCGGATATCTCGTCCAGATCGCCCTCGTTGTCGTGAAGAACAAACATGTCAAAGGCGCCCAGAGCCCGTTCCAGTCTCATACCACAATTGATCTTCTCGCTGACCGGGGCACCTTGTCGTATTTGTCGTGCTGCATGCTTCTGATATTTGGCCCATTCGGCGATGGCCAGACTCCGGTGGATGCTGTCGAGGACTGTGCAGGCGTAGTAACGGCGGGCGAGTACATCTGGGGCGTCGTCGTCGATCTTGCATTGGGACAAGAGATAGTCCTTGGCGTCATATCCATACTGGCAGATCTCTTCGATTCTCTGTAGCCGTTCGAGACGAGTTGCGACAATGCCGTCGAGGAGTTGGGCGATTCTGCGGTTTCGGAATAAGCGGAGGGTGCAGAGACGCCTCCAGTCAATCTGGAGACGCCTGTTGCGCCGTTTGGCGTGGAAGGCGTGGTCAGCTTGCCAATACTTGAAAGTTGTGTCACAGTAGTATCTCCATAGTAAGGGAGTTTGCGCGACACGGGCGAATCGTTTCGAAACCCGGGAAATGTGCAGAAGGGTCTCTTCGGGGGAGGTGTAGTGCAGGATGTGGGTTATCAGCTCGTCGGGGAGCGCATCAAAGGAAGCCATCGCAAGGCGGGGGGAGTTAATTGGACAGGCTTATGCGAAAGCAACAAAGTCGGGTTGCTTGACGGATGGAATAGTAGTAGCACTGGAATTGCACCTGGATTGTTGAAGGTCCATAAGGTCAAGAGGGAGGGATATGCGAGATAGAGTTGGACGGGGGACTGGGCAGTCTTTTTATTCAAAGCTTCTCCAATAACGGGAGTCAGTGTCTTCCTTGAACGCATAGAGTGACGGCAATGATGCGACGGCCAGAAGGATGGATGCGACGGGACGAAACCAGCCGGTGGTTGAGTTGGTTCATGTCAATGTTACAAGTAGAGTTGACCAAGATGGTCGGCGGAAAAGAGCATGACGGATAAGTCATTTACTGTACCGTACCGACTACACTAGACGACGTAATAGGCCGAACGTGGGCATTGTCAAGTGTTGGGCCCAAAATGCGTGTGCCTATACATATCATGCAAAGTAAAGTAAAAAGGAATTGGTAAATTGCGCAATGCAGCTCTCTCACTCCTGTCCTGTTGAATGAAGGGATAATAAAGAGTAGAAGCAGAAGAGAAGTCACCAGCGAAGCATGTCCTGTCATGAATTCATCAGTGTCCGGTCCAACTGATGTCAACCTACATGCACGCACCCACTGCCCAAAAGCTTAAGCCTTCCTGCACTACTTGCCCCTACCGCTGGCCCTACCTGCCCCTACCTGCCCATACTGGCCTCCCCCCCACCGCGGGCCCCCCCGCCCCCCCCGGCCCCCTCCCGGCCCCCCCCCCCCCCCCCTTCCCGCCTAGGTTACAGGCTAGGTTACCTGCTGCCTGCCTGCGTTCTGATTCAGCCATGTCCCGCCTGCCCGCCAAAAAAAGGTCAGAGAAAAAAAGAGGGCCGTTTTCTCATTCAGATCCAGTCGCCCTCTGTTTACATCAGGCCCCTCCACCAATCAGAAGAACCCTGCGCTTCCATTCCTATACGCGACTTTCTCTTACTGCCGGCCTTGTCATCGCGCTCAATTCTCCCCACTCTCCCTCACGGCCCAACTCGACTTACAGTAAACACCACGACGCATTATTGCCAGCATACGACTTTCAATTGCATTTGCTTTATATTTCCGTCATTCATGTGGTCCGCGACAGAGACTTGTCCTCGGCGTTCTCCAGACTCGTCCCTTGCTATCCCTATGCACTAATGAAGTAAACAACCCGAGTCGCAACGTGCAACCGTCACTTTTTCCTTCGCGATACGATACCCACACCCACACGCCATGGTTCACGGGAACTATGGTGGCGGCCTCGACACGCCGCGCACCAATGTTGGTGATGCCACCTACCTCAGTCGCCAGCCGGATTTCGACATGACCCAGGAGCCTTCTTTCCAATCGCCCCCAGATAAAAACAACCTCTTCAACCAGATGCGCAATGGCCGCTCCGGTGCCGGCTCGCTTCGGACGCCACGCGGTTCACGCGCGCCGCTCGGCAATAAACACAACCTGCCCGCCGGCATTGGCGGCGCAGAATTCACCCCCATGCTGAAGTCCGCGACACGCAATAGCGCGCGTCGCAGCTACGGCGGCAAGGAAAACCAGAAAGGCGTTGCCACACCCGCCTTGCGCAAAATCGAAGAGGACCCCGACATGACTAACATTCCTGTCGAGTCCTCCCTGTATGGCCCGTCACGGCACTCCTATATTGCCGCCACGCCAATGCCCGAGGATAACAACACCAGCGACGCCTCGACACCGCTGGTGGTGCTACCTAGGCGGGGAGGCGACAAGGGCCCACTTCATGACGGCAACCAGCTTTCTCTACGAGAACAGGAAAATGTCATCGATAGAATCGAAAAGGAGAACTTTGGCCTGAAGTTGAAGATCCACTTCCTCGAGGAGGCCTTGCGGAAAGCTGGCCCCGGCTTCGGCGAGGCCGCCCTCAAAGAGAATACCGAGTTGAAGGTCGACAAGTTCACGATGCAAAGAGACCTGCAAAAATACAAGAAACAGCTGGCGAATGCCGAGGCCGACCTCGAAACCTATTCAAAACAGATTCTGGAAGTGCAAGAACGCGCAAAAAAGAAGTACGCCGACGAAGGGATGAGGCGCGAAGCTGAGAAGCTACGGAAAGAACTGGACGAGAAGGATGCCGAGATCGAAGAGCTGCATCGGCGATTAGACGACGGAAATCACGATGCGGATAAGGTCGAGCAACTTCAAGACGACATAGGTGACCTTCAGGCCGATCTACGTCAACGAGAGCGCGAGGTCAGTGAGCGCGAGGAGGAGCTGGAAGTCATCCAAAGCCAACTAGATGAGACAGAAGAGAAGTGGAGGACGGCAGAGCAACGGATAGCCGAACTTGAAGAGCAGGTTGGCTCCAACGGCGAGCTGGATGAGATTACGCGAAAACTGAAGTCAGCAGAGCGACGAGTGGAGGAGCTGGAACAAAACGCCAAATCTAGCAACGAGCTAGACGACGCGATTCAAAAGTGGAAGTCTGCAGAGCAGCGCATCGCCGACTTGGAGCAGCAGCTTCGGTCCAATGATAGTCTGGATGAGGCGAAAGAGACTATTGAAGACCTCGAAGCAAACGTGCGACACCTCGAACAGCAGATTGACGACATTAAGGAACAGCTGCAAGAAGCCGTTGCCGACAAGAAACGCGCCGAGGAGAATCTCGAAGAGCTGCAGGATGACATGTCCAACAAGTCAGTAGTCACTAAAGGCCTTTCTCGTCAGCTTGAAGAAAAGGTCACCCGACTCCAAAACGACTTAGCCAAGTCTCAGGAAAAGTATGAGTTCCTTGAGCAACAGACTGCCGACAAAGATAAATACCACCACGATGTCAAGACGAAGGCCCGGCAGCTTCTTCAGCAGAGAGAGGCTTGGGAGAAGGAACGACAGACTCTGACGGCCCAACTGGAAGCAGCAAAGAAGGACCAGGGTAAACGGACGGACGATAAGAATCTCCTTCAACAGAAAGAGGTTTGGGAGACTGAACGACAAACTCTGACGGCCAAGCTGGACACAGCATTGAAGGACTTGAGTACACGGACCGACGAGAAGAACCTCCTCCAGCTTCGCCACGACGCTTTGGGCGAGGAATCGGCATCACTTCAGCGGGATGTTGCTCGCCTAGAGAAACAGATTGCTGAGCTTGAAGACGACCTCAGCCATGAGAAGCAACACGCATTGCGCATTGAGCAAGATGTGCGAAACCAGTATAGAGATGACATTGACCGTTTGAATGACGAAATTTCGGACCTGCAAGCTGAACTACGCGAGAAAGACAACCTCTACGACAATGACAGCGAGAAATGGGAGAACGAGAACCGCAAGATCGAGTCGGAGCGAGAGAGGGCTGAAGAACGAGCAGCCGGTCTTCAACGTACCATCGACAAACTCCGTGAGGTTGAAGGATCGCTGTCAGGGAAGGAGTCTAAGCTGCAAGGAGCGCTAAACAGCGAGACTGAACGCCATAAGAGCGAGCAGGCTCTCCTGAGCCGACAGATCGACACACTACGACAAGATCTTGAAGCCAGACAGCAGATGCTCACCGACCTGCGCAACGAGGTCTCCTCCGTTCGCGACGAGCTCCGCCAGAGCCAACTAGATGCCCAAACCAAGTCGGAGAAGATCGAGGCCCTCGAGGATGAGCTGGAAATTCTGCAGGCTGCCATGGATGAAGAGGCCGATGAAGCCAACAAAGAACTCGCACAGGCACATGAAGAGTGCGAAGATCTACGCAAGCAACTGGACAGTGCCCGGAATAACACCAGCAGCCCCCAAGCTACAAAGTCGCCTATGAAGTCACCCTCGAAATCACCCTCAAAGTCGCCAATGAGGTCGTCAATAAGGTTGTCAACGAGGTCGCCATTGAAGTCGCCATCGCGGGACACCAGCCGGCCAAGCAACGAGGCCTTTTCCCGCCTGGAAAGACAACTATCCGACGCGAAGGGCCAAATAAGTAAAGCAGCCGACGAAAAGAAGTCATTGGAGGACCAGCTGGCTAAACTGGATTCCGAATTGCAACTCCTACGCACGTCGCATACTAAGGCAATCGCCGAGACCGAAGCCGCAGAAGAAGAGCTTCGCAACATGCGGAGACAGCACATGGGATCCAATTCGGTCTCAACACGCAAGCAGGAGGCCGGCGAGCTTCGTATGCAGCTAAGTGAAATGCGCCAGAAACTGCGAGACGCGGAGCGCGCTGCCACCCGGGAAGGAGACAAGTACAGCGGGATCGTGCAAGATCTACAGACTCAAGTCGATATGGTCGAGGATGAGAAGCTAGCGCTCGAACAGTCTCTGGCCGATGCTCAGCTTGCCGCGGACGAAGCGCGGAGTAAGCAGGAGCGGGAAGTGCGAAGACTCGAACACGAGATTTACAAGCTGCAGCACACTACCTCCCGCAGATCGTCTCCCGCCAAGCCTACCAGCAGTGCAACTGCTCAGGGCCAGGCGATGGATCCTGACGAGCGCAAGGAGCTTCGCGGTCTCCTGGAGAAGTCGCAAGCCGAAATCGCTGCACTGGAGCATGACGTTCTACAGCAAGCCTCCATGATCAAGTCGCACAAATCCACCCAGGACAAGCTACGACAGAAGCTCAATATGGCACGTAGTGAAGCAAGTAGCCACCGACAGAGTGCTCGCAAACTCCGCGTCGACTGTGACCGCCTCCAAAAGGCCATCAAGGAAACAGCCAGCTGGATCAGTGCCAACCCCGACAAGGTGGCTGCTGCCGCTGCCGCTCAAGCGCCGTCTTCCAACAACAACAACAACAAACAAGACCAAGAGCGCCGCCAATCCACCAACTCGCAAGAGTCGGCGGCCTACGCCAGCGCCAAGGACGTCGCGCGCGCGGGCCGAGCCTCGATCCGCTTCGAAGACGGCGTGCTCAACGTGGTGGACCAGCGCGACCATGAGGCCGTGATCCGGGCCGCCGACGAGGCGGCGCGGCGCCACGAAAAGGAGATCCGCGGCCTCGCGCTGCAGATGCAGTTCATGCACGCCCGCTGGGAGCGCGAGTCGCGCCTGCGCACCGACGCCGCCTTCGCCAAGAAGTACCTCGAGCTCCGTCTCAGCCTCGCCGAGGCCTGCAACAAGGCCGACCTGCGCATCCTGAGCCGCATCCACAGCCAGCTAGGGCTCGAGTCGCCCGAGGCGCTGCTGGCCTCTCATCGCTCGCCGGCATCGTCAGCGTCTCAGGGGTCGTCGGCCAACGGAAGGAAGTCCATGTCTTTGACCTCGACGAGGAGGAGCGAGAGGCATGCGGCTGCTGCGGCCGCCGCTGCCGAGAGGGTCCAGCATAACCTCGCCGTCTTCACTTCGGCGATCCGCGCCGTGGCCCGGATGCGCATCGGGGCGCGCGCATGGAGTAAACACGAGGACACCCGGAAGAAGCTGCTCAAGGCGCTCGATAGAGAGAGGAAGGATCAGCAGCAGCAGCAGCAACGCAAGGAGCGGCCAGTTGTGCTTGCATGATGATGGGGAAAACATTTGTCGTGGTAGTTCGTTTCTTTTATTTATGTCGTATAACCCCCCCAAAGTTGCCTGGGACACAGGGAATGAATGAATTCGGGAGAAGCAAAGCAAAGCTGGGGAGTAGTAGGTACATATTCTTTTTTTTCGAGAAAGGCGTTACTTTACGTTGCGTTACGCAGGGAAAGGGATAACATAGGATTAAGGGAGCTTTCAGCATTTTTGAAATGGGGTTCGTGGTGAAAGTCTGGATAACAGCGTAATTCTATACGTTACTGCGCTTTGCTCTATGGAAAAGGTGGCTTTCTATCAACCAACTTCTCAACTTCTTTCTACGCTTGATTTGCCTGGATATTGTGCTCATGTTTTAAATACACCATAGTCACCGTACGGTGTGCTGACGACAAGGTCTGCGAGCGAAAGGTGTCATTAAGTCATATGTTCATTTACCATGCTATCCTTCGTCATCCTCCATCTATAGCAAACTCCCAAGGTACCCCAAATGCATCTTATAAAAACAGGCTTTTCGTAAGCGGCTCCCCCGGAAAGTGAATGTTGGAGGGAGAGGGTAAAGGGGAAGAAAGCGAACCGCCAAATATGCACGTCGTCCTAGTGCAGAGAGTTTTGTTGTCTGCTGCACCCTTGCCAACCCAAGCAAAACACTTATCCAACCCCCCGTTTCGAGGGCGCAATCCAGTCCATGTTGTCCCAGCGTTGATGCCCATACTTCAGCTCAATACATCCCGTTATGTGTACAAGTAATGTGAAGAGTCAGGATCCATGGCTCGAATCCTGCCTTCCCAAAAACAGTGATAAGACTGCGCAAATGTATATTCGAGAAAAGGCGTACATATCCTTTTTTCCGGGTAGGGTGCGCGCTGCCTGCCCTACTCTTTGGGGGTATCCTGCCCAGGAAAAATAAACCGCTCGTGATCATTATAATTTTACATGACAAAAAGGAGATTCGTGTCTGATAACAAACTGCTACGTTAGTATGTGCTTCTTCATTTCATCGTCCTTCCTAAAACCCCCTTGTTTCAAACCTATGAATTGACTAGGGGTCCGGAAGCCAGGTAATTGTGGTGTAACTGACCGAGAGGGTGGCTGCATGAAAGTTGAGGTTTCTGTGTGTAGCGTGTTGCCAGTTCGTCGCGGATGCTGTTGAGGAGCTGGACGTAGCTCTGCTGCGGGTTCTTCTTCAGTGCCGTAATGAAAGCCCATGACATGGCACCAGTGGCTTGTGAAGCAATGGTAGCATCGGCCCTGGGAAAGTACTGTTAGCATGCTTGCCATATGAAGTACCAGCAAAAACCACAGAGAGACCTCCCCAACCAACGACATAGCACAACGTAACTCGTCGCCCTAGACGCAAAGTCCCAACCATATAACAGGTTGTACTCTGGCCTAGAGCGTGAAACATCCCGTCTCTCCCTATATACATGTGGAATAGATACAAATCCGTCCCAAATCACACTACTTTTCCAACCCGTTCCTGGCTTTTTTTTTTCTCCCGCCAGCGCCCAACGCCGTAACCCTAAAATATCCATATGAGGAAACCCCTAGTCCGTAGACCGTTCCCACCAGTGTATCATATTGTACTCATAGGTGTTGCCACAATCCTCTAAGGTATATATATATACATGTCCAAACAAATCAAACTGTCGCATGGTAGGGGTATCCTAGTAAGAAGAGATAGTAATAAAAGGGTGTACGAACGATGTTTGGTCGTCTTTGCTACCTGAGAGCATGACGACATCCGCCGGGGATGTCTTGGTAGCCATGGTTCGGTTGTAGGCATCATCACCATTGGTGGCCTTCTTGAAGAAACTCATGACGTTCTTCGCGACGCCACCCATATCACCCTGGCTGTAGGATGAGATGACGCCCAGGAGACCTTGGCCGGCCTCCTTGGCCAGATTGGGTTCCTTGAGCACGCCCTGCGTCGAGTAGATATAAGGAAGGTCGAGGGCAGTTCCAGAATGACACGAGTCGAAAATTGCCGTTAGCCGCACGCCAGATTGTAAGGGTCGAACCATGATTCTGTGCATCTCGTCATCCGTTATGTGGCCGACAGAGCGGAAATCCACAGGGTAGATGACCTCATCGTAGCCGTCAGCTTCGTCGCCATCCAAGTCCTTGGTCTGCCCGCCGTGGCCTGTATGCGTTGTATGTGGTTAGCTCATCGCATGTGGCGCAGTCGTACCAGAGGTCCGCACTTACCGGAATAGTGAAAGAAAAGGGAGTCATTGGGCCTGGCATCCTTGACCAGCCAATGCATGGCACGCAATATGTTTTGTTTCGTCGGCTGGCTCATGGGGTTTTGCTGGTCGTCGGTCAGGATGACCATGTCCTCACGCTTGTAGCCGAAGTGCTCGACCAGGTAGCCTGACATGTTCTTCACATCATTGATGCATCCACGAAGCTGGCCTCGTTGGCCAAAGTAGTTAATGCCAATCAGCAGCGCTTTCCGGCGCCCGGTACAATTACTATATTGAAACGCATATCCCTGGGGAGCTCCGTGGCCGAAGCTTTGTGGAGCGACAGGAGGCGGGGGCGGAGCTTGGTAGACATTCGAGGCTACATGGGTCACGGTCAGTCATCAGGGCACTTAGGAGCAGCAGATGAAATCCATGGTGAGGGACATACGAGGTCTGCCATAGTGGCCTTGCTGTGGCGGTTGGCCATAGCCGCCGTATTGTGGTTGAGGGGGGCCCTGTGATGCTATGTTAGTCCCATAATAGCAGGACAAACGGGTGTAACAAGCCCGTGGGAATCGTGTTCACCTGGTTGTAGCCGTAGGGTTGCGGAGGGGGAGGTCCTTGGCTGTAGCCGTACTGAGGAGCTTGTGGGGGATAGTTATACCCATGAGAAGGACTGCAGGGGCATTAGTCGCGAGCTCTGAATGTCGGGAGAGGGTCGGGTGAACCATGACGTCGCCTGTGCTGGATCACGTACGCGTTGTAATACTGCTGGGGCGGCGGAGCGCCGTAGCTCTGACCCGGGTAGCCGTAGTTGGACATGACAAAGGGAGGATCTAGGAGTTACAGGGTTGATATTGGCGATGGTTGACTATACCCCGGCAAGACGCCGAAGAGGCGACTCAACGAGTGAGTGAGCGGGACTTCGGGCGACGGTTGGATGTTGGTTGAGAAGATGGGCCAGGGGCAAGTTCTTATAGACCACGGGGCTTGTATTAGCGAGATCAGATTGCAGACATGGAAACGCCGATGGGCTCAGTAGCTCGCAAGTATCGTGGCCGGGGGCGGAGCGCGTTGGGGTGGTGGTGGTGGTGGTGTTGGTGGTGGATGTATTTGTTTGGGATAGCTAAGAGGTATGCTCATGGAACAGACCGACCGACTAGCACAGCTCTCGCGCGTACCGGATGTGGTAAGCTTGGGTCGCCAACTATCTTTTTTGTCTGTCTGCCGCTAATAAGGAACGAGCAACAAAGGTGACGGGCCACGACCAGGGGTGATACGTATGTACAGCATGGTACGTATGCAGGCAGGTAGGTAGGGTCAAGAATCGCTAGCAATGCGCGTCGTACAACCGACGCTACCACGGGTACTGCCACGGGGCATGCGAAAGTGCGGACGGGGTCGATGGGAAACAAAAATTCTCGACTTACAACGAACAGGGATGTAGATGCTGAGAGGGACACTGAGATAGAGGAACCTCAGGCCAGGCAATACCGCTGCTACGTTGGGACTAGTTAGTCGAGCCACACGATTGCTTTTTTGTGACAAGGGGTTGGCAAGCAGGATATGTATGCATATATATGTATGTAATGTAATGTAATGCAATGTACGGAGATGTCTCTATCAGTCAGTCTCGGGTTCGACGGAGGGTGGGACAGCGTAGGCAGTAGTTCAACGGGCAGCACGCGCAAGTCCGTCTAGGTAGGTATATGGACAGACGGGATCGAGAAAGGGAGCGGGCAGTAAGCAGTGAGCAGTGAGCAGTGAGCAGTGAATAGTGAGCAGCTTTCAACCGGTGGAGGTGGAGATGGAGATGGAGATGGAGATGGAGGTGGAGGCGGAGAGAGAGAGAAAGAGAGAGGGGTGCTTCTGACTCGGTGTGAGTGAGGTAAGATGAGGTGGTATTAGGAGCGACCAATAGCCTGGCGGGTAATTGGACAGAACTGAGTAGTTTGACAGAGACAGAGCGCGACACACACGACTTGCAATCTGGTAACTTAGGATGTGAAGAAGAGTATCTGTCTCTGTCTGTCCGTTTCTCCGTCAGACTGACTGACCGTATGAGATGGATGAGATGGGGGGAGGGGATAAGAGCGCTTGTGGAGGTTGAGCTGGATCCCGGTATACTGGCCTTGGCAAAAAAAAAAAAAGAGAGCCTGGTTTACGATTTGGGGAATTGAGTTGATGAGCTCCAACACCTTAACACCTGGCTGTGCATGTGGTGCGGGTGCCCAGGTGGGTTTACGTCAATTGCAAGTATGTATGTAACTTGGTAACCTAAGTATGGAAGGTTCAGTACATCGTAGGTGCATGTGGTCCTTAGGTTCAAGGAGTACTGCAGCACTGCTATGGAAGTCACGGCTGGGTAGATACGGCTACTCGGTTTGGGCCCCAATCCATCATCCCACGTCCTGTCCTGTCCTCCAGCTGCGTCAATATGGCGGGGTCGTCGATCATTTTTCACTTTTCCATTTTCATTTGTCCCTGTTCGCCGACCTCCTCCCAGAAGGCCTACAGCAGGCCTCCTCCTGCATATCCCATTCGTTCTTCCAAGCAGCAACCATCTATTTGTATGTCCAAGGAGGTCACCGATACCCAGCATGCCCAACCCTACTTTACGTAGCTTTTCTCAGTGATTGATTTATTGCCTCATGTCGGTGAAAATAACGGGCGCCGTTTCTCGGGGGGCCTGGAGTCTTTTCCACCCCCCTCGCCCTAGGCTCTACGCTTAAGGCCCTAGACTCTAGGGTAAGGAGCAAAGAAAAACTTAGTGGCTTCTTCTATCAAGACCTAATCTCAACGCATCTGCCCATCTCAGCCTCAAAACCTTTCAGCCGGGACGCGACCCACCCAGGTCATCATGGGTGGCGCCCACCCAAGACACCCCCCAAGACACCCCAAGACCCGGAGAGTCTGGAAATCGGAGAGTCTGAGGTCTGAGAGAGGTCTGGTCACATACTACCAATAGCCAGTGTCGATACCATGCACTGCGTAACAACATCGAGAAGTAACAGGCGAGATTTTTTTTCCCTTCTTGGCGTTACTTAGTTATCTTCTATCCAATATAATAACGAAATTACCCTTCACTCTTGTCTTGTTCTTGCCTCAGCTCTTATCTCTTCCTTATTGGTTCATTCCTGCTTAATCATACCTGTATACATCATATCGCCCTCAGCAGTGCTCAGCTCGGGTCCCTTCCCCGGCCGCCCATCATACGTTGCTGTGTATATTAGAATTAGATTATACGCAGCCCGTCGAGATAACCCTTCTGATTCGTCAGCGCAGTCTCTTGATCAACATGCGGGTGACTGGAGTTCCAACCCTCGCGTTCCAATCAACGCTCTTCGGCGCGCGCACCCTGCTGCCCTTGCCCTGTATACTTCAGGCCACGGTTACATCCCGTCCATGATACTTGTCTCTCTGCCCACGCCAGGATACTTCTCTTCCTTGCATCCACTAACTACATCGCGAGACATGCAGCAGCAGAGACATTTCCGCCTCGCTAGCGGTGCTGTCAAATTAGCCTCTCGCTGGGCCAGATGTGCTGACTGATACATATGAAGCTAGCAAATATTAGCAAACGTAGCTATGGATAAGTCTGGAAATTTGCCCCTTTTTCCTTTTTCCCACCGGTCTTGTCTCTTTTGCTAGTGAAGGTTCAGATGCAAGGACAGATGATAGCCCGGCTGCATCCTCGACCTCGCTTGGAGTTGAGGGCTATGCATTGATGCTCTGCTTTGATGTTTTCTGACCTGTCCTGTCGTTGTCGTCTCCGTCTCGCTGTCATGTCGGCGGATCGCTTGCTTTCCGCCGCTGTCCAATGGCATCTCGATAACGGACTTACAGCTCCCATCTGTCTGACAAGTTGCCAGATTCGGACAGTCGCTTCATCTTGATTCATTTCCTTGCCGTCGCAGTCTGCTTTGCTTGGCTTCGCTTCTCCATCTTTGGGGAAAAGGTTCTTTCTTGCAGTCCCCTTCCCCCCTGACCTCCCCCCATCATCTTACTTGCTCTTCGACATCTTGGTGGTGGTAGTAGTAATAACAATAAAGCCGTTCAACTCCCCGGTGAGGGCATCATCATCTGCAACCTCGGCACTAACTTTTGTTGTCCAACCGGAGTTCGGAGATTCAATCAATGGTCCATGTTTCGGCAGCATACTACCGACATTTAGAGCCTTCGTACTCAGCAGCTGCATGTTTAGCCGTTGAGGCCATCCCGCACTATTACTTGTCCGCGCGGTGTCCCCGTGGATATTTGTTTTCTCTCCTAGTACTATGTAAGGTATGTACTAGGTCACCTAACCTAACCTAATCTACGTATGTTCCAGAACTGTGGTTGCCGCCACGTGTAGTGCCCTACGATGTCAGAACTAAAAATTCCCCGGCGCCATCAAACAAACACATCAGATGATAACCCACACATATGGCTCCATGAAAAGGAACCGCCTGGAGCATCCTTTGGCGTGTTCTAGACCTTCCCACCAAAAGGTCAACGGTAGGCAGTCGATGTTTGTGTGTTTGGGCGCCCCCCCCCTTCCCCCAAGGCTGTTCAAGAGGGAACATCAATTATCCAGCTGCAAGACAGCCGAATCTGGTTAAGCGACGGTCAGTCCGTCTTGTCTTGGCTGGCCTGAAAAAAGTCACCCATCCTCTCCAATCATGGGTTGCATATAGCATGCAGATGGGCAGTGCTAGTCCTATCCAGAGTCTACAGTCTCCGGGGAACAAATGCTCCAGCAGTCCGGCAGTGAAATCTCTCACCTTCTCTCTGCCAAGAGCACCCTGGATTTCTTTGGCCTCGGGAAGCAGTTCGAT
This sequence comes from Apiospora malaysiana, assembly GCA_006508115.1. Taxonomy (NCBI): domain Eukaryota; kingdom Fungi; phylum Ascomycota; class Sordariomycetes; order Amphisphaeriales; family Apiosporaceae; genus Apiospora; species Apiospora malaysiana. The sequence continues at coordinate 2,911,716 of QUSE01000039.1, read as the reverse complement.
ACAGATCTCCCGCTCCGGAGCTATGTTTATGCCCCTGGAAGCAGCCAGGTCTTGTAAGCTAGAAGGCACTAGAGCCAGTTCTTTGCCGGCTCATCGAGCCTCAACCGGCATATGGCCCGGTACTGCTATCTACAGGCAAAGTATCAACCGCTTCGCTTACACTAGTAGCATATTCTGAGCGACAGGTGTTGGTAGATGGACTTTGCCAGCATTCCAGCCTCGGGACAGACGCTTCCTTGCTTGTGATCTTCGGAGATAGTGCTGCTGACCAATGAAGGGATGGCCGAGCAGCGGCCGGCAGCGGCAGTGCCATTCCTGCGACCGCTCGTACGGCACAGCAGCACTCCCCGCAGTGATGTCGCTTGTCCCACGTCGGTAGCAGCCGCAATGATGGTGGTGGTCGTCATACAGGTTGATCTACTCCGCCTCCGCTTGCTTACGTGATGTCTTCGTGGGGTTGTTGATGGGTGTCTATCTTACATAACAGTAACACCTGGGAGGCTGTGAACCATACGAGAGCCGAGGTATCGTATCTGCCTTTTAACCCGGACCAGACTCTGAAACGTATCGCTTGCACAGATAGCAGCATCTTGCATCGAGACACCGGACACGCCTTCGCCAAGCTTCCCCAAGTTCTAGCCTGATGAACCGGACACCACGAGGCTTAGTTGAACATTCTTATTCTTCATTCTCGTTGCATGTTTAGCACCACAAATTGTTACCATGTGTGTTCGGGTCGGTGAAGCCACCGTTTTAGCTCGGCGGCTTTTTACTTGTACCTCCGTGTTAGCCACATGACACCGCAACTCTACCGGTGTGACCGCCCCTTAAAAAGAAACCTCTCGCGGGATCTGTCCCTGAATCACTCCTATAAAAGGCCTGTAAACTATGTTGGCGTAGGGCTGAAACCGTAACCAGGAAATATGAGTTCCACGTACATGGCCTCTTCCCATCCGAGTGCATATGCAAGACACGCCAGTCATATGACGCCAACATTACCTCTCATATGGAAAGTGGGAGTTGTAGTACAATACCCACCATTATATGTAATGATCGAAATTTCACAACATCGACGCTGTGCCATTACACCATTCCTCCAGTTACCAGCTTCTTCAGTTAAGGGACACAATAGACCACAGGGACAAATCTTCCCGGAGATATCACCGTGGGCAGATAGTTCTCACAAATAGCTGTCAGATACTTTGTCTGGGGATTCCAGTGGGTGTACTAATCTTCATAGATTGGTGCATCCAAGACACCTAGTTTCTTAGATTATCACTTAGTCAATATACCCGACGGCCGGGGAACACACATATATAAATGGTGACCCTCAAGTTACTGAGTTGAGCTATATACACCGCCTGTCTCCTAACATATGAAAGCTAGGCTCTGTGAATGGCTGGATTTGCAGTCGAAATGAACCACTGTATACAACACGGCTACGTCCGGAATACTCCATGCAACAAGATGCACCTTTTTAAACGGAGAGAGCACTCAACGATCACACCCAGTAGCCGTTCAGGTAGATCGGCTGTAATGCCGTTATTCACCCGTGAAATCAATTAGAACCTTCTACTTCGAAATTTTAGACGGAGATTTCACTCCATGTTAGAAGGGAAAACCACTCACACGTCGACCCCCGTGATACACCCTTTCTCATCGTCGTCTGCTGTTTACATGGCCAAATATGCCCCTACGTTTCCTTCCCTCCTTCATGCCCCCTTCATAGTCACGTCCTGTGTGTTTGAGCCACCACCACCCTCTCCCTCGTCCGTCTTCCGCATGAGCCAGACGTTTAAGCCCCAGAGCACCCTGAATGCCTCCATGCGTTCCTGAGGCTGGAATAAATCGTACCAAGGACTCCGCCATACCTCCAATTTGCCCCAGGATCGGGTTCCTTCTTCCCCTTCCTCTTCTAAAGCTCCGGCGAAGACCTCGAGAAGCCGCGTCGGGACGCGGACCCGCAGGATCGAGATGTGGTGAAACAGGCTGCTGATAACAAACACGTCGTCAAAGCCGGCTCCGGGCTGCTTGCCAATGGCCGAGTAGCGCATCTTCTTGTCCCAATTGGATGACGGCAGACGCACCATCCGATAATTATCGTATATGCTGAGCGTTTTGCGCGATTTTTTGTTGGCTGGCGGGCCGCGCATCGGAAGCCCTGATGATGGAGATATGGGATGCGGCGGAGATTGGGGACGCTTGCTGGTATTGGCATCTTTGCTCTTCCTAGGCGTAGAACCGCTGCCCAGAGTTTCCATTGCGGGCGAAGACGGCGAGGTGGCCATATTATCGGTTTTTGGAGATGCGGTGTTCTTGTCGCCTTCAGAGGATCCCGTACTCTCAATCTCCCGGCCTATAGGGCCACCTTCCGCTCCTCCCCATCTCCTCACCGTTGCCCACCATCTCCCGTCTCCGAATCGCTTCTCTTTCTGGCCCTCGCGTGCGCGATGTTGTGCGGTGACCAGTGCCGCCACGAGCTCGCGGCCAAAATCGATACGCTGATCAGCCGGCGTGTTGAAGTTGGTAATGTTTCTTGCAGAAACCGCCGCAAGTGGACCTTCGACAACACCCCGTCTTGCATCTTCACGTGCCTGGGGCACCCGAGCAAGGAAATTGCACCCTGACGGAAAATAAGAAGCGCGCGCCAGGCGCGATTGAGCTGGTTTTGCTTCGTTTTCTGGCGCAGTTGGCATCGGTTCAAGAAGGTGCAGGCGCGGCTCTACACGAGGTGTCGCAAGGTTGCAACCGCAATCATACGAGACCAACTTGACAAAGGCTGTGATCAAGCCGTGTCTGAGCTCGGGTGGCATGCTAGAACCAGATGCGGTACGATACGTGGTCCTTTGCGGTTTGCTACCCTCTTCTTGAGTGGCGGCGCCGCCGGCTATGGCAAACTCAGCTTGTTCGAGACTGCCATCTAAAACCATCGGGCGTGGTTTGGAAGACGTAGGTGATTGTCCACCCTCTTTCTCGTAATGGATTGGAGGCTGCGAGGTGTCATCCCAGTATGTAGCCATCAAGTCAAGCTGCCTGAAGAACTCATAGCAATTTCCCAGGCGCACTGCCTTGGACCCAGGCCCGGACCGGATGCGCTTGATGGTCTTGAATGCGGCCTGGTTGTCTATCGACAGTTCATTGCGCCTCTCGAGATACATTCGAGCTTCTGGGGACTGAGCCCCGTTGGATAAAGGCTTCCGAAAGGTTGCATCCATGGCTCGTGCCCCATCTACATCCATGCCGTCCCACGCCGTCGCAGAAGGGACATAGGACGGATCCGGCAACAGATGTTCGGCGCCGACATCTGCATGTACGTGCACGCCGAGCGCCGTGAAGGGGGACTGGTCCAGTTGGGATGGCCTCTGTATGGATTGCAAGACACGGACTACGGACCCCTGCGCCGAATCGCTTCCCTCTGCTAGTTGTGGGTTACAAGCGGGCAGGCTGATAGGGGTGGCGGGCGGTACATCTTTGGGGGGTGGACCCAGCGTCGCCGGTGTAACTAACGGGAAGGTGAGCTCAAAGTCTGTAGGGAAGTCGTATTCTTTACAAATAGGTAGAAGTAGCCAGACAGTCTAGTGGCATCCGACTTTCATATTCAGGTGCCCAAGCGTCATCTCAGGCGATTCGGGGACCGAGTTGACCAACCGAACATTATGAAACGTGACGTCTACAGCACAAGTCGGCTTGCCAAGTGCGAGCTTGGTGCCGCAGAAAGCCAATGGTGAAGTGTGAATTTCTTGACTTAGCATGGCGAACGGGTGCTGTGACGAGGGTATTGGAAGAGGAAAGTCATGATGAGACGGGGAAGATAGCACTTGCTACGTCACATTTGTCATTGGAGCGTATACGCGCCCTTTAGTAAGGTCTGGTTGTCTTATTGTCTGTCCACGGGAGGAGTCACGTCGGCGTATGTGCGATGGAAGTGACATATAACCAAAAAGAGAGTGCGACTTACTCAAATCAACCAAGCCGCCAAACATTGTTCATCACTCGAGCTGACGTGTGAGCGATGGAGTGAGAGAGATATGATCTCCAAGTACGGAGTAATCAATCTCCAAGCCCTTCCACGAAACCTTGAGGATAGTACACTTCGGTTGGCTGGCCAGTTTGCGGGGGGTCTATCTTGTACGAGAACGGTTGCTCTCGGCTAGCATTTAACCTTAGATGCAATGGCAATTGATGGCCTGGTTGGTGGGCAAGAGTGTGCCTGTCACTTCCTCCTAATGCTCGCGTGCCACAATAACGTTGGGGGGATTGAGCCTCAGCTGGCTAACGATCACGTTGCTAGCGGAGGTTCGGGCCGGAGACGCTAAAAGCTAAGGTTACTGGTGACTTGCAGCAGCAGCAGCAGCAGCAGCAACCAATGGCGGCGGCTGTGAGAGATGCGATCTTTTTCTTTTCTGGCTTCAATGTTCTTACTAGGTACCGTACCGGCCAGCTTGAAACAATAACAGAAGTTGCTGATTCGGGATTCCGACCACGTTTAGGAAAGGAGAGCTAATGGCCGCACGAGGTACAGTCGCAGCAGCGCTCCCCTATTGTCCCAGGTAGGCTTGGTGGCTTGGGAGGAGACTTATTAGCTGCTTAGGCCAGGTCAGGAGGCAGGCAGGCAGGGAGGTGTACCGTGTTTGAGAGAAATGGTGTGTGGGTGGATTGTCACCTACCCAGCTGCCGCCCAAGTCTGAACAAGTCTGAAAATAGGGCGCACGGCCTTGCTAGGTACTACTACGACGTACTACTGCTACTTCCTAAGACTATGGCATGCTAAATCCACCAATCTTCGAATCCGGCATGGACTCAAACAGCAATCCTCTGTCAGAATGGTCAGAATAAGGATGAGAGTTCCGATGCAAGGGAAGAAAAAGACCAGATTCACGTTTCCGAAAAACCAACCAACGGGTCAACGACAATTCAACGAGTACCGTGACCGTCTTGTTACTGTTGCTGTTTCCTACTGCTGTTTGTTACACCACGCACATGTTGATATGGGTTACATACATATTGTATCTCATAGAAGGCGCCCCGCTCGGCCTGAGATGAGCAACCCACCAAGACCAAGACTGCTAGTTAAGTAGGAAGCTCTTCCGGGCTCTACGGACGCTGATAAATATAACTTGGTCGAACCATACTCATAGTTGTCAATGGCTTTGCCGGTATAATAGAACATCTCTGACGGAGTTTCGCACTGCTTGATAATCGGGAGATCTGGCATTACAGAAACAAACACTCTCGGCGGGTCGATGTCTTTTGAAGATCATGACGGGACATCCCTGAGCCGACCCCAGGATCGGGGCAGTTGGGAGCTTCAAGGACCCGCTCCTGACCTTATGCCCGTCGCCAGACTCATTACTGATCCTGATCGGGGCTTCTTGTCCTCCTTCTACTACTAAAAGTTAGGTACTAGTAGTAGTAGTGGCAGAGTCTCGTCGTATGATGCCGCCGCGAATAGATTGCTCGGCGGTGGATAGATGTCAGCCAAGACTGCGCCATCTTTGTGATTTCCAGATTTGCAGACTCGCAGACTTGCACAGAATTGTGAATACTCCGTATGGAGTCCGTCGTCCGTCGTCCGTAGTCCGTAGTCTTCTCGTTTCTTGGGGCGAATCGGTCAGTCACCGAGTTCAGAAACTTGATCTGATCTCGTCCTGGGTTTTACCTTAAGCACCTCTAGTGCCATGGTGCTGCATGGTGCTGCACAAGCTGGGATGCTGCAACGAACCATCCCCCAACTACCAACGGATACAGAATTTGGATGGCTAGAACTGTTTGTCCCAGCAGCCATGTAATCATTACTCATGTACGTGTTGGGATTCTGCACAGACAATTTAATCAATTGGCATCACTGGTCAGTCAGTCGTCCAATTTCTAGAGTCGCATTGGAGAGAAATAAGTGTGTATTGGAAGTTTGGTCTGGTATGATACATACAGTCCCCCGTCTGCATACCTAGTAAGTAGTACCTGCCTGCCCGCTTCCGTCCACAGCACTGACCGCACATGATATCGTATCTCCAACTCTCTCTCTCTCTCTCAACCCCAGACCAGCAAGACGACCAACCTGGTCGTGATGGCATGAAGTTGAATCGAACCGGTAGATCGTGGCCGGTGGACGTTGAGCGTTGGAAAGAAGAAAATAACATAAAAATAAAGGCCTTATGATCCTCAGTGACGGGAAGTCAAAAAAGAATGGCCCGAATATGGTAAACCTCCGTTGCCACCCCACACCTCGGCGCGGCATCGCCCAGGCCCAGTGAGGCTCTGAGGGAGGAACTGCTTCAGATTTGTCGCAGAACAGGGGGTTGCTTGTGGTTGCGCCCCGTCATGCCCCGTCACGCCCCGTCACGCCCCGCCCAAACCCTGGCCCCTCCGGAATTGCATGCCAGTCAACCATCACGGCTGACTGCACACCTCTCCCCTCCACCACCCTTTTCCGAGCCCTCAGACACCACCAGGAAACCACTCCCAAGAGACGGTCCCTGCTGCATAGCCAATCCCCATCGACATGTTTGTGTCTGTCAAACAAACTACAGGGTGATTCCTCCAATCAAGACGCCCGACAGCTGGACTGAGCCCGTGCCATCCCTCCCCCCTTCCTCCCTTCTCGCAGTCTCATGGATAGTCTTGGAAGGGCACAAGGGATAGGGAGGGATACAGTAGGGAGCATGGCATGGCATGGCTTCTGAACGGTGGAGAGCCATTCTAAGGGCTGTCATGGGTGGTGGGTGGCTGCTTTCTCAGACTGGGTGGCCCGGACCCTCTCGGTTCACGACCGGGCTCCAATTGCTTCAGAGGGCCACTTCTTCCTACTGTTCTTGTTTCTTCTACTATCATTCTATTCATCCACCTGTCTTACTGGCCGTTTGTGCCTTTAGCCGTGTGTCTTCTGTTGTTTCGACCTCCCAGTGGGAAATACCCTTTCTATCTTCTATAATCCTCCTCATCAGCCTCAGTCTCTGATTGATTCATGTGCTTGACGTGAGAGTGAACCCGGCCGGCCGGCCTGTTTTTTCTTCGTTTCTTTTCCACTCTCTTGTAGAGAGTGTCTGTGTTGCTTGAAGCCACAGTCCTTTTATTGACCGACGCGACTGGAATCGCCTTTCGAGTGACTACTCGGCAACATGTCGAGCCCAAACCTCCCGCCGGGGGCCTTCATTACTTCATTGGGAGGGAAAAGATGTACGGCGATACCAAAGAAGGGCGGCAACGGCGGAGGTGGAGGAGGACAACAGCAACAGACGTCAACAACGACGGCGGCGGCCACGACCACCGCGGCTCCCTCGACGACAACCGTCCAGGCGCCGCCCACGACCAGCACAACGCAGGTGCAGGCGCCACCACCGCCGCCACCCCAATTATCAACGACTACCGTCATCCCCCCTCCTCGTGAGACTTCTACTAGTACGACGAGCCTTACTTCTACCACTCTTCAAGCTCCCCACACACAAGCACCGCCGGCGCAGACCTCGACAGCGGTAGTAGTGCCGCCGCCGCCTCCGCCGCCGCCATCATCAACTGCGGAAACGTCTACTACCGCTGCAAAGCTGCCCGCGACCGGTCTGCCAGCTGATGCTCCGCCATCAACTTCGCAGAGCGTGCCCCCTCCCGCAGTAGCTGCGCCTGATGCCTCGACATCAACCACGCAAGCTTTCGTCCCTCCCATAATAGCTATACCTTCACCTTCCCCCTCTTCACAAGCACAGCCAACCTCAGACACGGCGTTACGGACTTCCTCAGAGGCTCAGACTCAGACTCAGACGGCTGACAGCACGGCACCAACAGCAACGGACGCGTCGCCGACGGCCGACGCGACTACTACCCCCCTTACCACGCCAATCGCGACGTCCACGCCGCCTCTGACCGACGACTTGGCGACCAGCAATGGCCGCAACGCTGGAAACGCCGCCGTGGTGACGACGGTGGGGAGTTCTGTTTTTACCATCACTCCTGCCGCCAGTCAAACCGCGGGCGTGGGCGCGGGCGACGAGGCTGAGGTGACCAACAATGGGCCCAATTCCCACACGACTCAAGCCGTCGTGGGCGGTGTGGTCGGTGGTGTGGCATTTGTGGCTATCGCGGTATTCATCTTCTGGTTCGTGCGCAGGAGACTCAACCGCAAACGGAGAAGTACGCTCCTGACGCCGCTGGGAGGGCCGGAGAACGGATTCGGCAACCTCGAGAAGAGGCCGTACGTTTTCAGCCGCGACTCCATCGGGCCGACACCCCTGTCGGAGAAGTTCCGGGCCACCTTTGGACAGAACTTAAAGAACCTCCGGGGCCGCGTTAAGGGCCTGGTAGGGCGGAGTCCAGCGCCGAGCGTGAACCTGGATAGGGGCAACTCACAGTTTTTGGACGGGTCTATAAGCGTTAGCGACAGCGGCAGATCTGGACGTGATGGTTCGCCGGCACGTAAGGGCGGCTTTCTTGGATTCTTCAAATCCAACCGGGATTCGGGATCTGGATGGCGGTTCGGCCGCAACCGCGGCAAGCAAGACGGCGGTGAGGATCTGTTTGCCAACACGCGAGGCATGAAAGATACGCAGCGCGGACGTAGTTCGCAGCCCGATTTCCTCACCTTGCTCAACATGGACGACAAGCAGCTGGCCGAGCAGACGAATATAAAACGAAAGACCCTGGCCGGGAAGAACCGACGGTCGTCGAGTGCTGGATCGGCCGAGCATTTCCTGGGCGGGCTCGGCCTGAGCTTTGGTGGGGCGACGAACCCTTTCCTAGATTCTAATGCCATGCCTCACGACTCGGCCAAACCGGCGCCCTTGGCTCCTAGCGAGAAGGACCCCTTCTCGGACACGAACGCAATCCGGCCACCCACGCAGTCCAAGCAAATAGGACCGCCCTCGACGTACAGTGACAATGTTCGGAGGTCCCGAGGCCAGTCGGTTACCACCTCCCGGCCGCCCAGCACTCAGCAGCGCGCCGGCATCATGTACCGGGACTCGGGCGACTCAGTCGAGTCCTTCCAGACGCGGCGGAACAAATTCCGGTCCGACCCCTTTGACCTTGACCGGCCTGAACTCCTCTCCTCTTCGGGCTCGATGTCGTCGTCGGTGTATCAGCAGAGCGGACCGCCACCCACGGCCCGGACGCCGGCAACGCCTGGGAAAGCCCACACGCGTGCCTCGAGTTATAGCAGCAGGTACTCGAGCGGCGTCAACACCCTGGAGGACTTCGGCGACCCCGGGCCTGACATCGGCTCCTCGACAAACCGGTATGCCCCACAGCCGCTGGCTACCCATAAGAAGAACGGCTCGTCTGGCCAGGTCAGTGTCGGAAAGGCCTACTGAAGTCGACCATCGGCTTGCAGCTGCCGCGATGTACATTGTTGCTTTCGATTTCTTTTTCTTTGTTCAAAAGTACCACACACGCTAGGAGTTGGATGTTGTTGTCGTTGTTGATCAAGGGGCGCCCTGGCGTTTTATGGACGACAAAAATGCTGAGGCGCCTTGAGTACATACCACATCACTACCTCCACCACCACCGCCACAGTCACCCCTCTTCGGTCACTCAGAAGGGGGGCCATTATTTGCATTCTTGATTTTTGATCACTGCTATACCCAAAACTACGGGGACGCTTAGGGAATATGATGGAGATCTGGAAGACTTCTGTCAACAAAGTCTCTCTATTGTTTAGTTTTTTTATATCCCGGGATGACGATGTTGTCATTATTGCATAGCCGGCGCCGCTCTTTAACCATATATTCCCCACCATTTGCGAGGCGTTGTTGTTGTTGCTGTCGTTGCCTGCACGAAGGCAGAGAAACCTGGGATGGAGGATGTCAGGAGGAAGGAGGAATGAGGAGGGAGAAAATACGCTGTCTGGTGGAAGATTGATGATGAGGAGGAGAAAGCTTGTACGATTTGGAAGTTCATCACTGGATAACCTTGACCGGCCAGTTGTTTTTGTAGATAGAGATGATGAATACGGTTGAATGACCGCTTATACAAGCACTACACACAGACACACAGACACATACACAGCTTCATGATACCGATGGCTTGCTAGCCCAGAGGTCAACGGAGCAAAGATACGCTCGTTCGATACGTGCACAGCCACGGAGCGCAAAAAAGAACAGAGAAAATATACGTATGCACCGCACATCAAAACCTCCTCTTTCCCTGCTCCTGCGAACATGATGATTGCTGGATACCTATTTGGATATGGATGATCGCCCGGGCGGATGGATCAACTGATGTATCCGCTTGATAGCCCCCTTACTCCTCCTCATACGAGTTTCCACAAACGGGGCTTGCTATCCATACGGACCACGATGCTGGAAATGACCGATCTTATAATAGATCGTAAGATTGCCTCCATATCGGTGGTAGATGGGGGTGCTTATTATCTCATGCAATCAATGATTCATTACTATTGTATACAAACATCTCTCTCTATGACGAATGATATATAGGAATGAGGTATGTAGCATTTCACATCCTTTTCGTTTCCCATTTACGTCCTGCCATCGCCTGCCTCGTCCCTGGTTTGTCCACGACCAGCCATCCATCCAGAATCCATATGCAAAGTAACATTTCCGATCTGCGTCGAGACAACGCCATTTCCATCCATAAGCCCCTTGCCCATGCTCCCCCACCGTGTCCGACCAGCCTGATATTCCGTCCATCCGTCCACTCAGATCCCACCAAAAGGCACTAAAAATCGAACCCTAAGGCAAAAAGAAGAAGATAGTTATCTTGTTGGTCAATATGAGGCTTGAACTCATGGCCTTCGCATTACTTAGTATTCTCGAAGTGAGAGAATATTAGTACGACGCTCTAACCAACTGAGCTAATCGACCAGCTTGGTGCGTTGAGGTCTGTCGAGCTTATTGGACTATGAGTAATGCGATGCAGTCCTCACAAACTATGCCAGCTATGTTTGTCGTATACTGAGATGCACCTATAAGCATCATTCAAACTCTGTATGCCTGTTGTACTACATTGACTTTGTGACATTAGACAAGACAACAGACACGGGGGTGCATAGAAGCCAGCAAACACACATGGGCCTACTCGATATACTAGACTAGACTAACCATTGCATAAGCTCTTGGTACACCAGGGACCAGCGTTCTTGGTAGGCGCCCAGGTTTGCCATCATGTTTTGTGACGTCTTGTCCGCATTCTCGGTGTCACTGTCTCATCTGTTCGGCACCGGTTCGTACTCGGGTCACGAATGGCTTGCTTATGCGGGAAGTTAGTATGTCAATTTTCCGGAGGAACAACAAGCAAAGAGGAGGGCATGACAGTGGTTCCGAGCTTCCCGCGACCAATGGCACTCATTGGTAGGCAGTCACTCGGCCAGTCCGTGGCTACGGCGGTAAAATCATGCATAGATACTTCTACTATGGTATCATGAAGCCCTAGAGCCAGGCAAGCGACAGCTAACGACGACTATAGAATGACATACCGTCAGTCCCATGAGTTGTACCACTTCTCGTCTCGGTGAGATCACAAATTCCGGTAGGAGACCATGCATGGCTGTGAACCAACAGAGGGGGTGAGATACATTTTGTACTTTTGTTTCTAGTATATCTATAGACTGTAACCAGGTGAACATCGCTTCGTCTTTCTCCCAGCCTAAAGCACTGCCAGAACCGGCATGTTCTGGCCCCTGGCCATCTCCAGACATGCCTTCCGTGACCCTCCCCTCCAAGCCCGGCGACGCCGCCAGCAGTCTCCTCGTAGTCTTCGTCAACGGCCTGGGGCTCCCGCAGGACGTGTGGAAGCCGGCCATCGAGCTCTTCCGGCAGCGGCCGACCGTCTCGTCGAAACCGTGGATGCTTACTTATGACCGCTATGGCCAGGGCGAATCCTCCCGCGACCCGCGCGAGAGCTGGCCGAGTAAGGGCCCCGGCTACGCGCACACGCTGGACGGGGCCATCGACGACCCCCACGAGTTGATCCAAACCCTCTCCCCGGATCGCCAGTCGCGGATTGTGTTTGTGAACAACAGCATAGGCGCGCAAATCGCACGAAGATATGCCGATAGGTATTGATTTACCCCTTAACCTGATCATGTATAGCTATCCTTAAGAAATCGCAACTTGTCTCTTCGCTGGTGACGAAGTTCGTTGTGAGCCTATGCTTATATGCCCGGCTGACTGACTTGGGGCGTTGCTTGCCTAACCTATATATATCCCACCATAGTCGAAGTCATCCTCTTCCTCGACTCGAACCCCGGCAACACGGGTTACGAGACCATCTGGCCGAGCCCGGCGGACCCATCGCAGCCCAAGCTGCGGGGCTCCAAGCCCAAGACGTTGCCCGAACGGGGCCCCTGGATCACCGTTGTCGGGCACGAGCTGGAGTAGTTCTCGCGCGAGGAGTGGGAGCACCTGCAAGTTCCCGTGGGCATGGCGGTCATGTACATGTACACCCAGCCGTACGTGAGCGAAACCCACCGACTCTTGAACCACGACTCCCCCTTATCTTTCCAGGACAGAGACCATCTGGCTGAAGAAACACCAATATGTGGCCAAGGAGCTGCAGGAGCTTGTTGAGAAGGTGGAAGTTTCTACATACTTAAGGGTTGGTTGGATAACTAAGTAGCTAGCTCTAGCTACCCTCACCCTCTAGGTTAGGTACTTGTTTATAAGGCGACGGTTATAGCGACTGGCTTGAACCAGGAGGATGGTTCACCAGCTGGCGCTAGCCGTATCTGTGCCGAACGAGCTCTTAAAATAGCCCCTATCAATCTAGAACCTGATTCGTCCATTTAGATCTAGCTTAGCGCCAAGTCACAGTCGGGAGACACGAGGCACGAAAAGTCGCGGTCGCGGTCGCCGACTCGAGACACGGGTTTTTATTCGCGTGTGCATAAAGTCGGAGCTAGGCAGCTACCCCTCGGAAACTTCCTAAAGCGGTAAATCTCAACACGTTTCGGGCGCGTAAAGTGGCCCACATCGCGTCCCCCAGCCATGTCATTTGCCTGACCATGCGTGATTCAAAAAGGCCTTCGTGACTCAAATAAAGCCAATCTTCATGCATACTTTCTCAGAATTAGACTAGAATCCGCCTTCTGCCTAAGATACATCATGTGTGCCGTGTGTTTCCCCTCATTCCACGCACACGAAAAGAGAATCAAGGAAGAAAGAGGGCCCAAACAAAAAAGACTCGAGGTAAACAAATAGGGGGCCGCCGCTGTTGGCTTATGCGCATCGCAGGAAAAAAAAAGTATCGTGTCCAACCGCAACGCAAAAATCAACTCCATGGAACCAATTGGAGCCCACATCTGCCTATCCTGTACAGCCCTCGAAAATCCTGCCATTGCCCGTCTCGTAATAATAACATCTGTCTCCCCAAAACATTGAATGATGAAAACACCTGCGTGCCCCTAAATGTAAGGCGTGTTTTGCAAGACTGCTCGTGCAATGGTATCATATCCACATAAGTAAAAGAAAAGGGGGGTTAGAGTGATATCTATCGACCAAAAGATAGAAGTCGTAAAGTTCACCCAGACCAAGTAGCTCCCAGGTCAATGACGAAGGAGCATGCCTGTGGTACCGAATGGAAGGTAGCTGGTTTCAAGGAAGTCCATGCAGGAGGGGCTCGTCAAACGTTAATCTTCGCCTCGTAATGCTGACCGGTGTCTTCCCCCCCGGAATTGATGCAATTGGGGTCTTCCAGGGCTTTTGCGCCGGACTAGGTGTGATGTTGACAAAGTCGGCAAAGTCGAATGGCTGGCCTGGTGTAGCAGGGAACAGACCGCCACCTCCCGGTGTAGTCATCATCGAAGATGGGAGGGCAAGATCCTTCTTCGGGGGAGGTGTAGACGGTGGTTCCATCCGGGTTCGAGTAGACGGCATGGCCGGCGAAGGAGAGGCAGCTAGGTAGAGCAATAGGTCTGCACCCTCCTCGCCTCCCTTGTTGTTATTCGCCGTATTCCTGTCCTTGTTCCGTCCATGAAGTGACCTGTTACGCATAGGCGGTGTTCTTGGCGGTGAGGAATGGTGAGGTTGGAGTTGGAACGAGTGAGTCGGGAAGAGGTCCTCCTCGTCATCTGAGGGAGGGGCGGCAAAGTTGGGCGACGCCAGGGCGTCCGACGCACGCCGGGCCCCTTGGAAGAAGGACACATTAGGGCCAGTCGAAGTGGTAAAGTGCTGTTGCCTGCGAGGCTTGAGAGGCGATGACTGGATGAGTTGCCGGTGCGACTTCCAGTTGTTCTGTCCGGCATGGTAGGATTTGTGTGGGGTGGGCGACGATCGAAATCGCTTGGCCGGGCTCGAGAGGGCCATGTCCATATCAAAGGAGGCCATGTATGTTCGCTTGCGGTGTCCAGTACTGCCATTGCTAGAGCCGATGGCATCGGAGAAAAGGGGAGCCTTCAGGGGCGAGCTCATGAGCCCTCTTGTCGGGTAGGGCAGCTCTGAGGTGCTGGACGACGAGTCGGAGAGGACGTCACCATCGTAGGTTCGCTTGCGGCGTTCCTCGTCAAGCTTAGGTTCTAGTGTGTCGAGGGTAAGATCTTCCCAGCCATGCTTCGTCTTGAAGTGTGCAAGAGCCAGGCGGCCTTGGAGTCGGCGAGCAATCTATAGATCACAAATTTCATCGTTAAGCTTTGTATTTCATGCGAGAAGAGAGAGAGAGAGAGAGAGAGAGAGAGAGAGAGATGCTGCTGCTGCTGCTATTCACTTACCTTGCTTACTTCCACCCTTTTGAGAACTTTGTCTGCTACAGCTTCTGGCTGTTTCTTTAACGGAGACGACATGGTCGCCTGTCTACGTTGGTGCTTGCTACCACCGAATTATATGCTTTGTTTGGTATGGCCGTCGTCTCAGGGCCGGTCGAATATTTCCAACGCTGAGGATTCTGCAGGGAGAGTCGGTTGCTGTGGAGGTGCAAATGCCGGCGGCGCCTAGGTAAGGGAAAGTATGAGGTATGTATGTAGGCACTTTAAAGAGAGGCAGGCAGAGGAGGTTCGGTTTGGCTGGGGTCGGCCGCTCGGGCTTTTGGTTTTGGTTGGCTTTCTGGAGGCTTGCCGGGTCAGCAGGCAGTAAATGAGTGAATGAGTGATGGCTATCTGGCTGTTGGCTTGCAACAGATTTTGATGGGATGTATTAGAGGTTTAGCGGTATAGAGTTATTAGAGAAAGTATTTGGGTTGGGTTGTCATGTCGTCAAAACCACTCAATAGGGAGAATGGGTCAAAATGCATGCAGTGGTAGCGGTAGCGGTGCAAGCGGTGGTGGTAGCGTGTCAGTACCGTGAGTAGAGAACCTAGAGAACACTATGGTCGAGTCGTCCGTTCCGTCGTATGGTGGAGTAGGAGTTGGAGGGCCCTACCTCTCTTAGGTAAGGTGCCATCTAGAGAGATGGTTTTCTTGCTTCTTCGAACAAGACTCTACGACTAGCTGCTTGACAAGGGCCAAAATCTTACAGGGAATTTTGCATTCCTGGGCCAACCGGGTCGGCTCTTTTTCTTTCTGCCACAGCGCTATGTACAGCTCCTTCCCCTTCAATCGACATCCGATAGCTGACCTGGGCTGAACTCGACCTGGATTGGGACTGGTCACTGGTCACTGGCCACTGGCAGCAGCAGCAGCAGCTACCGCTATCGCTACCGCTACCGACCAACCGGACCTTTAGCCAGTCGCTCACGCAATTGCGCACGCAGAACTTGGCCGCATTCTGCAGGGGATTCGTCGCTCTAATTTGTCGTGCGACGGCCACGAATTCCCTATCATTCGCTTCCCACGGGCCACAGGCGCAAGTGATATATCCATGACCCTTACTTACTGCACATGCGATTCTGCACACTCTTACTTTTTTAGCTGCCGTTGACCTGGGGATGGTGGACTGTCGCGATTTCAACCCACTTCGCCATGATTCGCGATTGTCTTCGACAATGCTGCACTACTTCACGATCTTTCTCTACTCTGCTCTGTACTCTGTTCCATGGACGATGAGAAGAGAAGACCTAGTGAGGAGGCTTGCGGGCTTTGCTTTTCCAGAAGAAGCGGCAAGCGGTAATATCTAAGATCATGATAGACGTATCTGTACTTAGAGTTGTGGCTGAGATTGAAGGTTGTCGCAACACCAGTCGAGATTTGACATTACCCAGTGCGACACCGACAGCTGCTTTTCTTAATGGGCGGCAGGACTGAATCAATCCGATTCAGAAGCCAACGTAGTCTATATCGATGCCGTGGCTGGTCGACTAACCTTTGATCAACCAATGAGGAAGCTTTGCACTTTCAATGGCTACAATACTGTATCCAAGCCCCAACTCCGGTATGGAAGCGCCACGGTTCCGTAGGAACGGCTCGCACATAATTGAAATCCAAATCTGCCAAGTCCGAGCATCGAGCTTGGGACGCCGTCGTGGTGTTAGTCAGAACCGCATATATCATGTGTGGTTCCTTCGAATCATGTCGTTGGTTATCTTGACTCCTTACACGGCCGGCGAGTTCCAATGTCAACTATTCCCTGTACCAATATCGTGTAGAATGCTCAGATAAAGTACTCCGAGGCTTGGGATATACATATATCTCGGGGCTAGGCCATAGCGAGACCATGTGGCATCGTTGTGATCCGAACCGTAACCCAGTTCCTACTTCCTTCTACTTGCTGATAGTATCTGGGGGCAAGTGATGAATCTTATATCTTAAATCTTCAACTATGACGGGCATACTTGTCCAGCGAATGCGACGTCGCTTCTATGTCAACGTCAATTGGTAATTAAACACCCCCCTGTCCAGTGCAGCAAGGCAATCTTGATTTTATGTAGCACTGACGGCACATCCTATACATCGTTACTCTACTCCGTAGTATGCGCCCCTCAACTCAAAGTCCTGCTGCATCCATCCTCTCGATTGCATGGGACCCCATCTGCCCATGATGCCGCATTTTCCTACCTCCCCAGTCTTGAGTCTTGGGGTTCATTATCAACTAATAACCAGGAAAGCGTCCGTTGCTAGTTGGGCACAGAGCTCGCTGCCATACTACTACTACCTGACCCA
Organism: Apiospora malaysiana; assembly: GCA_006508115.1. Lineage (NCBI taxonomy): Eukaryota > Fungi > Ascomycota > Sordariomycetes > Amphisphaeriales > Apiosporaceae > Apiospora > Apiospora malaysiana. Next base: position 2,894,744 of record QUSE01000039.1, on the reverse strand, counting down.
ATCGCTAACAGACCCAGAGCACCGAAAGGAAGAAGGAGAAAAGCGTCCAGCTCGACGTCACAAACACCAATACCCACTGTTGTCCGTTCTTGCTACTCGGATTACCTAGCCGGCCAGAGGCCACGAGGTTGCTGTAAGAGGTAATGGTAGAGTTCGTGGCATACTGCGCGTGATGGCCCCCCCAAGTTTCGGGCCATGCGTTCGAAAGACTTGGTGAAACGAGAACACAGTTTGTTTCCGCCTGTCCCTTTCTGCCTGACAGCTGATCTCAAAGAGGGTGGCACCAAGTGCCTCATGCAACTACCCGCCACGTCCGTATGCAATTGCAACCGATGTAAGAAGCTGCAGCAGCAGATCCTGTATATACCCACCAGCCATCGAGTCATTGCACGCACCGCAACGCAGTCGTATGCGGCGCCAAAGTTATTGTGCAATAACTGAGCCGGTTTCGAAACATAGTAGCTTTGGTAGCCGACGTTAACCTGTCACCCCTGACTGATATGGATAGCGAACGAGATACGCTGAGCAACCTATAAGAGACAGCAACATATTTTCCCGTAAATTGAGATCGCTTAGGCTGCGAAGGCTTTGGTCAGGTAGAAGGGAATGGGTTGTCGCTGTGATGAAAATCTAGTTGGGGGAGTTACCGTTGGCAAGAGAGCAGCTTGAGATGATAATGTATGTCTCATATAATGTCAATGTATGGTTGGAAGGAAGCCGACGGATTATGGATCTCAAGCAATATCCGAACCTGGCAACTCCCTCCGGTGGCCTCCCGTGGTGGTGCCGTGATTGGCTTTCGGCTAGAAGCCTAATAGGTCCCTCATCCTGACGATATGGTGTTTCGGTGCACAGCTGCGTCGCATGTCTTGGGTCGTGGTCTGCATGTTGGCAGGAGGTTTCGGCCAGTCAACTGGAACATTCACCGTAGGTATAAGCCATCTATCTGTCATAAGGGGCCAGCAAGGAACTTCGGAAAGGAATACAATGTTAAATGCAGCTGATAAGCGTAAGCGTACTCAAGGGCCAAGCGCAGGAGCGTCGGAGTCTGGAAGCCTGGAAGCCTTCCCTGCCGATGTTTGCCTCCGGATTTATGTTCGGACATGTGTGTAATAGTACATAGGTATTAGTAGTGCTGTAGGTGCGGATTGATCAACATGCCCTATGGAGATGTGCTTTTCCATACCTCACTTTCGCATTTCCATAGGCACTCGTATGTTTTCTCTCACCCCACTGCTGATCACCTAACTACACATAGTAAGTGTGCACATAAACCATCAACCGGGCCTGCCTATACTTAGAATGCACTTGCCCTTATTAGTGGTCGCTTGCATTTTGTTCGGTTCGGTTATGGTTATGGTTACTCAAGATTGATGACACAAGTTGGTCCTACAACCCATTGAACCCAACTCACCTCAGACCCTCTCATCTGTTGTTCCCTTCCGCTTGGATCCAGCATTTGGTACGAGGATGACAGCTGGGTCAGACAGATAGACAGACAGATAGACAGTACGGCCTTGTATGAAAATGCGAAGGGGAAGTGGAAGTGGAAGGGTATGGGGGGAGGTTCTTCAATTGACACTTCATCTCCGTCTTCTCTACCTCGAGTACTGTATGTAGTAGTATGCAGATATTTTTGCTACGTGTAGGGTGCGTGCATCTCGATTTGCGGTCAATCCTTCGTTGTTGAACCCCCCACCCTCCAACCGCAAGTGAACTGTGCCCCGTCAGCATATCAGGAACCTTGCAGCACGCACAGCGGTTTCGAGTGATCCTGATTTGCTCCTGGCCAAGATTATCTGCTCGGCCAGATAGCTCAGAATGTAATGTGGTAATATGCCCTTTTGCGGGACCTGGTATATCCGTGGTTGCCGTTCTTTCCCTGTCATCTCGCGAGCCGCCCGAGTTCAACGTCTTTTCTCTCTCCCAAACTACTGCGGTTTGCTCCTATTGCAAACGAAGTGACGAACCCACTGCCCCTGGCTGTTTCTATTGTTGAGTTGAGATACGGACCCATATAGCCCGCCCACATTACGGGCCCCGTACGAGACGTCGACGTCATCGCTCGATCTCTCCCGCAAACCGATTCGCACTCTTGGGCACTTACAATTGCATTACGTCCATACAAACAAACAAACAAACAAACATACCATAGTCACTTACCCAACCAAGATTCTTCTGCGTTAGTCGGCAAGAAAGACCACGACGACACGCCGGATTTCACCAATTTGCCTGTTGCGCTACACTACGACCGGCAGCCACATAAATTGCATCACAAGAACACCTCTGTGCAGATGCTGTAGCTCTGGCCGAATGATAAGGAAATACGGCCGGTTCATCGACTATCAGTCCCATTTGGTTGGCAGGTTTCATAGCCCCCTTGCTAGCAGATCCCCGGCTGCCGTGCACCTCGACCAAGTTGGCATCGTGCGGGCCTACAGGGGCATCGACAGCTCCCGCTAAAACCAAGCTTACCTCGCAGAGCTACATGGTGTATCCACCGCAATCACCCAGTCTTGCTTGTACAAAGTCAGAAAGTAGGTGGGAGTCAAGAGTGAGAACGACACCGGTCGGTGATTTTTTGGCTCAGCTATCCATTTCCGAGAGAGAAAAAAAGATTTCTGTCTGCGGATCTCTATCAACGTTCCCTTTCTTTCACTCGTTTGTGCCCAGATCAGGATAAAAGCAAACGGCTTCATATCGGTATCAACCTTCGTTCTTCACGGTCTTGACTGTCCTGATAGCTTCGAATACGAGCTCCAGCGGGGAATACGGGTCCTACCGCACTGCTACACTGATACAGCGCCTTGCTGACGCCAATCAGAGTCTGCGGCAGCCACCACTACCACCACCACCACCACCACCACCGCCATCACGCAACCCGCAGCCTCCAACGCCGATTATTTTTTGTGTGGTTGATAAGTCGCCGCGCTGCTGAAAGGTCTTGACGGGAAGAGATCAACGATTACTTTGGTGAAGCGGAAGAGCTTCCCAAATTATATCGTGAGCTGATCAGTGTTTTGCCAATTGCGCCGCCTGTCAGCTTTTACTTTTAGAGCAACATTACCGGGGGCCAGTTTCACCTTAAGAGGACAACATCAAAACCATGGCGCCGTCGTTTCTGAACTTTAAGGAGCTTAGAAGGCGGTCGCGCGCCAGCTTCCGCTCCAACACGGACAACTCCAGCAACGATGATCATAGCAACAACTCAACTCCCACCACAGGCTCAATAACGCCGCCTACTGTCGCTACTCAGTCAGATCCCTCGCTCAATCTCCAAATAAAAGATCAGCCGCCACCTGTCCCACAAACCCGACCGTCTCTTCCATCCCAAAATCCAAACCGATACAGCGTCTCCGGAATGGCCGGTTTAGGATCACCCGTCATCAATGGCAAAACGAAGCAAATCCCTGTGTCACAGTACGCACCGCGCATTACCAATTTGACGGAAAACTCCTGGGTATGATTCCACCAAATCCAAGAATTTATAACAATACTTCGCATAAGCTCCATGTCGCTGCCATAGAGCTGCGAGAACCCCTTGTCAAGTGCACACGGACGTAAAGTTTGAGACCACCCCGCTAATTCAAACAACAGGTCTCACAAAAGGTGCTGCTGGTGAACGGAACGATTGGGGATGCTGCGCAAAACTCCTTGGACGGCACTGTCACCGTCAGCCGGCTTGACGATGGCTTCCCGCCGACCACATGGCCCGCTTGCGAGTCCCATTTCAAGGCATTAGTCTACCTGAGTCCCGGCGCAAACAGACTGCGATTTGATTTTGCCAGCCCGAAGCTCGCCAACAGTGGTTCACCGAACCCCATCCACTCCTCATATATTACCGTACACATGGTCCCGCCAACAAGCTCGCCGCCGTTGCAACTGGTTATTCTCTTAGCCAAGGACTCGCCCGCGACTTTCGATGCAACCCCCGCTCGGATCGAGCGAGAAGGGAATGGGCTTGAAACCGCTATTAAGAAATTCCGAATGGCGGCATACTTATGGCAAGCCTTCACGGCGGAACAGATGTGGCGAAACAAGTTCGGGCGCCGGGTATTCAGATTCGAGGAAGAGTGGACCAATGGGAGCACGAACCAACGAGACCGGGAGATGGGTACGATGCGCTCGGAAGCGCGAATTCACGTCATCAGATCCGAGAAGACGCTTGCCGAAATCCGCGACCTTGAGCGGGCTCAGCAGAACACGAACGCTACTAAGAGTGGCGAGCTCTATGATATTGCGTCCGAAGCCGTCAAGGACTATTTCAAACCGCTCCCAGGTCAGAAGCAGTACGTGTCTGTTCTGTTACTAGATGCTCATTGGGATACCACGGCGCAAACTGTCACGGGCCACGCTGCGCTGGGAGGGAATGCTGGAGATCTTCAGCTGGCTATTTTCGGCTCGCACTGCATGCATAGCTACCCTTCAAGTATGGAGGAGGTGGTCCCGGCCTTTACCGATTGCACCCCTACCGATACCGCCCACGTTGCAAACGACTGCAACGAGTCTGGAAGCTCGTGGGAAGCTGCCAATATAGGAATTGGCGCCCACATGCATGAGACAGGCCATCTGTTGGGTTGTCCTCACCAAGAGAACGGTGTCATGTTGAGAGATTACGTTCAACTGAACCGAACCTTCGTGACACGAGAAGCATACAGCACTAGGACCAAGTCCAAGGGTGGGCTTGTACTTCAGGGGGATGAGTGCACTTGGCACCGGCTCGATTGTCTGCGTTTCCGCAATCACCCATGCTTCAGACTCCCCAACGACCCCGTATTAAACTCGGACTCGAGTGTCCAGGCTTGGCCAGTGGATGAAGGGAAGGTCCAGCTCACAGCGTCTACCGGTGTTTCTTATGTAGAAATCTACCCTGAGGGTGATGATCTATGTCATACCTGGATCGAATATCCGTTCGAGAACGGACAAGTCCAAAGGAACGTGACACTTACGGAGAAGGCGTTGAGAGAAAGGCTGCCCGAGGACAAGCGCCAGGCAAAACTCAAGGTCTGCGTCAAGTCCCTGGGTGGTGGAAACCTCGACATTGCCGATTTCTCTAGCTTGTGCTCTAAGGCCTCCTCATTCAAGCTCTCGCCTGTTTTGGGTAAGACGGCCTACCGCAGCAACAAGCTTGGCCACTCTCAGATGGCCGGCAGCGAGCCTCAGGAATTCGTCTTTACCAGCGTCAAGGAAAAGAGCCGCGTCTTGCTGCGCATCGTGGTTTATCATGGCTTTGCTGTCGACGGAATGGAATTCTTCTACGACGACGACACGAGCCAGCTGTTCGGTAAACGTGGGGGCAAGCCAGGAGGTGATACCTTCAAGATGGGTAAGTACTTTCTCACCAACGCTCATTTTCATGACAAAGTGCTGATAATAATATACAGATACCTTCCGTGGTGAATACGTCACTGGTTTCTTCGTCCGATCTGGATTCTGGATCGATGGCATCCAAATATTGACGAGCTTGGGGAGGAAATCGCCAATCTATGGCAATCCCCACGGCGGAGAGCCGTAAGTACACCTGGGCCGCGTCTTTCGGGTCGAACCAAAAGCTAACTTATCAACTTCTTAGTCATACTCTTCTACCTCCACGTGGCTACACAGTCTGTGGTGTCTCCGGATCCTGCGGTGATTGGGTCGACGGATTCTCTGTCATCATCGTCCAGTGATGGGCTCGATGCAGAACTGTATTTTCGAACGGCATGAATGCTGTCTATTGATTTACACCACTCCCCGCCTAGATCGGCAGGGCCTTTACCGGGAGCGAGATACCAGCCTGTACGGCGGCTTTTTTCTTGTGTTTTGTACGGTGCATTTATCACACCAGTCAGCATTCCGGCATACCAACAGGATCACCGGAGATCCACTTGCTTTCTTTCCCCTTTTTTTGTTCTCTACTGGCATATGTCAAGCGCTGCACTGCAAACATAATTGGATTTTTTCGAAACTTGATCCTGGGCCATCATTTGGAGGGACGGATAGGAGGGGCTGGACCAAAAGTGGTATAATAGGCTTGCCGTCCCTTCCAAAAACATACGGGGGGATAAAAGTAATTAATGGAAGTGAGAGTCTCGAGAGTCAGCATGTGATACCACTTTTAGTGAGCTGGCGGCTCACAAGATACCTGGATCTACGTCGCTTTCGCATACGCAGAGTGCCGGAGAAGTCGGACATTTCAAGGAGAGAGGAGTTTGGCGTCGTTAAACAGCATAGTACAAAGCTGCATTTTAGTACCAAACTTGTCCATCGCCTAGTTGGTCCGAATCAAGGCATGTCGTGTCACCAGTCCATGTTGCCCCTTGACGTCAATAGCGCAAGTGAAGTGAAGAACGGAACGCAAGACGCATAGAGGAGAGTGGAAAGATTTGGAATGTTGAATCTGTCTCTGAAGCAGTCGTGATCTCTTCTATTCTAATGGGTAGGTAGATATTATACTCGTATAAGTGAGGTCTACTACTATACCTAGGTTAGATGACATGACATAGCCGGCTTGGCTTTTGACTAGATCGATGCAACAAAAGATTGATCTGCGTGACGTGGGGTAACGAAGACAAACAAAATCGACAAACAACTACTACTTGCTCAGCAGTCTGCCGCCTGCGGGCGCTCAGTGGGCGGTTCCAAGCTTGCGGGCACCTTCAGGCTAAGCTCAGCTGGGGCTAGTGATGGGCTGTAGAGATGTGATGACGTTCAGGGCTGCCCCTACCTGGAATGGTACATGTATGAAATCACTGATGGGAAATCAAGAGAGAAGTGAATCGGGGAAGTACAGTACCTGCCATGCCCGAGTTTATTTACCTCGAATTGCCTGCTTCGTATTCTACCTGCCTTCAAGTGACTGTTCCAGCAACTTACGCATTCGCTGTCTTGATCTCCGAAGCTCTTTTTTGCAAACCCTCTGGCACCGCCGTTGCGATTCGTGGCAAACCATAGACCGAACAAGTAGAAGCGACACCTCCTAGAAATTGATTTGCCGGCCTAAAAGATCCGCATCATTTTCACCAACCACCATAGATAGAGACGGGCGGTGTACCATCACGACTCTACAAAACCTCACTCTTTTTGCGCTATTTCCCAATACCACGACCAAACATCGTAACTACAATTTGAAAATGTCGAAACGCACGAGCGCCGCCTCCAGCAATGGCGCTGCCCTCGCCAAGCAGACCAGCGACATCGCAGGTATGCCCATTCTTCCTCTCAGTCGGGAGCACCCAAACCGATCGATCACCAGCTAATTCATGTCTTTGAACAGAGGCTACCTATGACAAACAGAAGAATCTCCTCTCCTCGCCTTCGGGTCATTTCTCCCTCCTCCGGGCCATGCACATGGCAGACTACATCACCGAGATGAACGGTACAGCTCCTTGGCGCGAATATGCTACCTTGTCCCTACCCTACGGCTCTCCCAAGAAGCGCCACCATGGTCAAGAACAGAAATACTGATAACGTGTTGTATTCCTACAGGATTCTGTGGTGTCATGTCGATCTTCTCGTCTCTCCGCTACTGTCTCGGTGACCCCACCGAGAAGTCCAACCTGTACATCGCCCTGGCGTTCTTGCCCTTCGGACTCTTCTTCGACTTCCTGGACGGCCGCGTTGCGCGCTGGCGCAAGAAGAGCAGCATGATGGGACAGGAGCTGGACTCTCTTGCTGATCTGGTATGCGCACCCCCTTTTCCTCCAAATGACTGACCTACCTGCTATCTATACATCGATCTCTACGCCCCATTATCATAATTACCTGTGCTAACCAAGTCTTGTGGCAACGCAGATTTCCTTCGGCCTTGCTCCCGCCTGTGTAGCCTTCAGTCTCGGCCTGCGCACTACGGTCGACCACGTGTTCCTGGCTGTCTTCGTGCTTTGCGGTCTGACTCGTCTCGCCCGCTTCAACGTCACGGCCGCCAACATCCCCCACGACGCCTCCGGCAAGGCGAGCTACTTCGAGGGCACCCCCATCCCCACCACGCTGGGCATCGACGCCCTGATGGCCTACTGGGTCTCGCAAGGCTGGGTTCTCGACCAGGTTCCCGGCGGTCTCTGGTTGGCGGGCTCGGCTCTAGAGTTCCACCCCATTGTGCTCATGTTCCTTGTTCACGGCTGCCTGATGACCAGCAAATCGCTTCACGTACCTAAGCCTTAGAGTAGTGGAATTGTTTTCTCCTTTAACAATGGGACATCATGGGTCAAGAAGAATCGGGAGAAGCAAAACTTTGAGAACAAGCGGGGTTATCTGTTGATACGGGTTAGACACGATTCTTATGTTGCAGTGAAAGGCATTGGATTCAATAAGGGCGACCAAATACGGTAGTTTGGATGGCGGAGAAGGGGGCAGAACGAGAGCACACGCGGAAAGAGAATAATGATACACGCAACGCAAGCCTCATGAGATGGTGCGGCAACGGGTATGGACTAACGAAAATACTCAACTTCATATACTCTGCTTATCTCGACGTGATCCTCCAGGCATGTTCCACGGTAATTCCTCAATTTCTGAATGATAAAGGGGTTATACAGAAAACGAGTATTGTTCTCGCCATATCAGAAGCTTAGGAGACTTGGAGAAGCCCCCAACCTAGGTCGCGATGTGTACCTGATGTATGTGGAAATTACCTCCCGGTTTAGGTTCACAATAAGTTGCATCGGTAAATCAAACGCCCTGTGGCTGTCTGTATGCTTTGGGTCGATATGAGCAAGCCTGGACGTATCATACTGCTCTTTGCAGTTGGGGCTGCAATCCCCTAGCAATATCATCATACAACAGATCTCATGGAAGGATGGGAGAGAAGATCATCTTGATTTATCTAAGGCGGAAAGCAGACATATGACAACTAACACATGCCATGTGTTCTCCTCTGGGTCTCTTGCCCGGGGAAGGAAGCTGACGTCCAAACTTGCCCGAAATTGATTTTGCGTCACATCACAGCCCAGGACAGCAGATAGAGTCATTTCTTGGTGCCAGCAGCCCGATAAGAGTCATATTGCAGCCTGATTGACATTGTTATGCTGGCTGGTCGCTAGAATGACCATGTCGGGCATAAACAAAGGCTTTATGGCGTGGTTGCTTGACGATAATGTTGTTTATTATGTAAGCGGTGTTGATGATGGAATGCTTGGAAGATTCGAAATTGGACGGAGGGACACTGCCCAGCCGCAAATTACCCCGCCGACAGGTGTAGCTCCTCGAAAATTAGATAAGTGCCCCTCTATCAACAACCACCACCACTTGGAAGCCTCACTCACTCCTGTGCCCACCTAAAACCTCTCGAACGACCCTCCCCTTGGTGCCTTACTACCGATCGCACACATATCTTGACCGTCGCCCTCGAACCGACAACTTCCCACCAGAAGAACACTCTAACTACCAGAAGAACTCAAATCTTCCCTTTCACACAAGATGGCTGCCAGTGAGTTGCTCCCCCCGCATTTGCGCCCATTTTCGGCGCATGCAAGATGACTCCAAATTGGATTACCGCCCTTTCGTCATGACTTGTCACCGATGATCCTGAACACATATACTGACGTCCCCCAGACTTTGAGGAAGTCGCGAGTTAGTATTCCCATGCCATGGCTTCCACGCGGTGCCGCGGCAGCCCGCCGCCAACCTGTGCCCAGCCTCTCGATGGCTGTGTATCTGTCGCATACCCGACTGACCTAAGCGACCAGAGCAATTCGTGACCTTCTACTATTCCCAGTTCGACGCGGACCGAAAGACGCTTTCCGCTCTCTACGTAAGAGAACCCCTAGCGAGATCCAGAGATGGACACATCCAATCGGGGGATGCGGGCTAACACGAACATGTTGACAGCGCGAGAACTCCATGTTGACTTTCGAGTCCTCAGCCAGCCTGGGTGCTAACGCGATCGTCGAGAAGCTTGCCGTAAGTTGTGAATTCGCCGCTCATGGTATGACGCTAGATTCTGATATTTGTTTTGCAGGGTCTCCCTTTCCAGCAGGTGAAGCACCAGGTCTCTACCCTTGACGCCCAGCCCAGCACCGCTGGCGGCGTTCTTGTTCTGGTGACCGGCCAGCTCCTTGTAAGTTGTGACCGATACATAAATGCTCCGACTTATACTGACATGGCCTAGGTCGATGAGGAGCAGCGCCCCATGAACTACACCCAGACCTTCCACCTGGTGCCCGAGGGTGGTTCGTTCTTCGTCTTCAACGACATCTTCAAGCTGGTTTACGGTTAGAGGGATATCATCTATTCGCGGCTATGTGGAATATATCAATCCCGATCAGAGCATTCGGCGGCAGGACAGGTGCAAGAGTCGCCGCCGGTGCATTGTTGGACTTGGCTAGTAGTTATAGGCTCGGCCGACCGTCTCGGACATTTTGATTCCTGAGATGAGTGACGGGCGAAGAAGACAAGAATGAAGCTAGACGAAACAACAAAGCCTCGAGACTTTGATGCTGCAGAAACTGTGAATGTGCCTGGCAGGAATACATACCTGGCGTGCATGCGCAGTCGTGACCTGAAGGACCCAATATCAACATAGCGAAAGCCGCGTCATACTATACGCAATAGGCGGGTGATTCCATAGGTACATATAGACTGCCGTAATACTGCCATGGTCAGATTTCGAGTCTTGCCATCCGTTGGCCGCATGCGATATGGTTGCCTGGCAGCCGAATCACTAGACTTACGTACAACGATGCGTTAGGAGTTGGTATATATAAGCATGCAAAGTGCCCAATTGCCAGTGTTTATCTCAAGCTCGCACCGACGAATTTGCTATTTCTGGACCAGGCCATAGATAGCCCGCGCAGAATACCTCTACTCTGCATCCAATATACCTATGGTTCATATTGCAGCTTCAACCACAAGACCTCTCACATACTCGCGCACTGTACAGACCAACAACTATTTCCCAATCAAACATCTGCCCAGACAACATACGAACCTGCCGGGCTTTCTCTGGATCAAGTCGGCAAGCCGTCAGACATCCTCCCACTTGTAGCGTGGAGACCCAGGAGTAGGGGCTAAGCGTTTCTAGCGTTCCAGAAGTCCCAAGGTCCCTGGGATTCCGCCAATACAGACATCGAAGGCCCGGCCCAACCGTCCAAGCGCTTCATTCTTCAGCTCCCTTGCTCCCCATATCAGCCACTGGCGGTTTCTTGTTTCCCAGCCAAAACAAAGCGGCCCTGCAAATTCACCTTACCAATCCCCAAAAAGGCGAGACAGCAGGGACCGCGGGAATAAAAGAGGCCAGGGGTCCTTGGGGTCCAAGTACGGTAGTACTGTACCAGGAACGACAGTGTCATCGCAGTTACATGCTATATACTTCTAGGCCGCGGTAGGTTTCCAATAGGATCAAATAGAACGAGTACTGAGCCAGCTGGGTGTGCCGGACCAACCCAGGACCAACCAGGCCAACCCGACCAATACGAAAGCGTGCGCGCCAACCTCCCCCTCCCCAAGTCCCCCCCAGGAACGACACAACATTGATGCACCCAGACCTCTTCGGGAAGCATCGTACCTCCCAAGTACCTCCCTGCCTCCCCTAGCTCTGCCGGCAGTAATAAATCCAGTGGCAGAGTGGTAAATACGACACCTGAAGCCGTCCGCAGCTTCCCACTCCCGATTTTGATCCACCAAACGCTCACTCTATCTCTCTCCCAATTGGCGATCTGGTCATTGTCGTTTCTTGAGAACATTCCCAGCCAACCGAGCCGTCTGAAGCAACATCGCAAAAACCCAACAAACACACTTTGTCGCATTCAGCATCATCACCATTTAACCGCCTTGGAAGCTATCCCACCAACTGCAAACAAGCAAACCGCCCTTGGGAAACCCGTCGGCATTAGTCATTTAGCAGCTACCCAGTTCTCAGTGGACCTGGATCTGCATTCACCGTCCATCGGGCCTCGTCATCTTCGATCACAGCTCAGCAGCCTTACGCGCACAGCTACAGTCAACCACATCAACAGACTTTCAAGATGACTCTCAAGGAGGAATTCCAAACGAGGAACTTCAGTACGTAGACCCGGCATTGACAAAATCCCAATCGTCACGTCAATCAGTTCATCAATCGATGCAAGGCACTAACAGATGACCGTTTCCTAGGTATCTACGGACAATGGTACGAACCGCAGCATCCGAACTCCCAAACCTCCCTGCTCTAGTCCACGATGGCATCGGCGACAATGAACTTTGCTGTACCGTACTACGTGCGATTAGCAAGTCCATGTCACGAGAGCTGCGTATTGCCGTATCTGTATCACAGACCTTGCGAGGAGTTAGCTAACACGAGACTTCTCTGACACAGGCTCGGAATACTGTCGATGATCCTCTGTTTTGCCCTCGGCATCGCCAATATCTTCATCTTCCACTTGGTTATTATCGCCTTCAGCATTCTGTGCCTGTAAGTCTAATCCAGCAGCCTTTGGCTTGTAGTGGTGATTTAAATCTAACCCGCCTGTGCTTGTAGGATATCGTCCTTTATCATCCTCTTCATCGAAGTTCCTCTCCTGCTCCGAATCTGCCCTACCTCGGCCCACTTCGATGCACTCATCAGGAAGGTCTCGACCAACTACATGCGCGCCGGTACTTACGGCGTCATGGCCCTGGTTCAGTGGCTGAGTATCATTGTGAAGGGCACCAGCTTGATCGCCGCTGCCATTGTGCTGACGTTCACGGCCCTGTGCTACCTTGCCGCTGGTGTCAAGGGCCAGGCCTTCGTTGGCAGCAAGACCTTGGGTGGACAGGGTGTCGCGCAGATGATTGTATAAGCCGCCCCAAGGAAGGGCCAGAGCTTCCTCTGTTTGGTCGGCCCGGCGGTCATTATTCAATATATGGCAGACCTTGATGCACTGGCAAAAAGGTCTATGAACTGGATTCAAAAACCCACGAGCTCTCTGCTTTTGGCCGGAGGTGACTCGACGTTTTGACGAGTAGTCACGAGAAAGGATGGAAAGGGGGGAGGAAGGCCTGAGAAAACTTCAAGTGTTCCGAGTCCATAGGTACGAAGGAGTTCAGCATCTTTTTCGGTTTGGGGTATGGCGTCACGGAACTTTGCAAGCTGATGGATACCTGGTTTTCCATGGTTACATGTATTTTTCAAGTTAGATTGGCGGTTTGGGGAGATACCTGATGCTTCAGATATGAACATGAGATTCCATGCCGCAATGCCTCGAGAGCGCTCGACGCCGATAACATGGCAGAACTGAGTGGGATGTTCCAGTCAGTCGGTATGGTGTGTGGACTCGTTATGAAGAGCGTGATGGACCTCGTACCGTATTGCGGATAGAGCTATAACCATATGTATATGCCAACACGCATTATTGGATCCTTTGGCTTGGTCCCATGCTGTGGAACTGGACATATACAGTTGTTTGCCGACGTGCAGCAGCGGAGAGCAGCAGCACAAGCAACAGCAACAACAGGTTCACAACTCGGCCCATGGTTGTGGTCAACCCTTCCACGTGCAAAGCCCCCGGCTTGTGGCTAGAGCTTCACCGTCTCTATTTGTGTGCTGCGACCTTCCTTACCGGGAAAGTCAATGGGGATCCGTTGGAACTGACCGATGGAAGGCCAGAGAGTGGATAACAAGCGAGTTCTAGACTCGCAGGCCATTCACGGGTTGCCATCCCATAGGACTACAGATACACGCGAAACGGCCGGCATCTCGCTGGTTTTGGGCCCCGAAAGCGTATATGTATGCACGCACGGGGAAGAGGGAGGATGGATTACTGTGGATGGTATAGTTCCAAGGTTGTGTCTTGGCACGGCATTCAACTCCCTTACCTAGGCTCTTTTGTGGTTTACTTACTGTATGCCGGATGCCCAACGGTCCGACTGACATGCTGTAAACTTGCACCTGACAGCAGGGCACTAAGCTATACTCGTTGGATTATGGGAATTCATCTATGTTTGTTTCGAGGGATGTGGCGAGTTGTCCACATATCAATGTACATGAATATTCTATGAATATAGGACGAACGGCTCAAGAATTCGTTTCCAATGCCAACTCCCGGCCGCAATGTCGTCATTGTACGGAGCAAATCCCCGCGAGTGAGGGGTTTCAACGAATGCTTCTCCAAATTTTTGCGTCAAAACGCCTCAATGAGTGATATGTGAGAGACCTGGGTCGTTGGTACTATACGGTAGGTTAAAAGGAGATGCATATATGTAGGCCACTTGGAGAAGATGGAGGGGCCGATAGAAGTCATTACAGTGTTACTCGATCGAAGAAGTATGCAGGGCCGAAGCATCGAAGGGGGTACCTTATTAGGACCTCGCAAATTGTTGCGGGTTGTGGGTTGAGAATACTGCTGGGCCCTTTGCGCCACTTTATTGTCCGCATTTCCATGGACATGGTGCGTGGGTAAGTGCTCTCGTTGGTGACTCTCACGATGCCACGATGTGTGCGATGCTGCTCGCGCGCGAGCGCACACACCATAACACACCTGGGACGGAGCCGCCAATGAGGGGTTAGAAGCGGCCTTGGTATTCAAACGGTCGGCGTTCCCATCCGGCTGGGCTCACCACACCACCACTTTCTTTTTACGTATTACCGGACGGAATGAGTGTTTGATCCCGCTGCTATTCTTGAAACGAACGAGCCATTTTGTTTTGAGGCCTCCTTTCGCATACTCGCAGAACATCACGAACACAGAGGAATAAAAGCCTCATAACATAAATATGACCTATCCGTGATACAGACACTCATAGTACACGCAAAGAGCCCATAAATACATAAATACGGCAGTCAACAAAGGGCCCAACGGCCGAACCAAGTCCAGGAAAACCAAAATCGGTTTACCAAATGAGGCATGTCGTTCCGTACCTACGGAGGCTCAACCAGACCGCTTCCTCCCCTATGTGACGATGTACTTGTACTATATGCATCTAAGGTTGTGGTTCCAAACCCAAAGCCCACCCACCCAGTTGCAAGGGGTTCTACTTTTTGACAGTGCATGGGGTTGGATTTTAATAGTGCTAATACCTTTCCATCGTCAGATGACATTTTTCTCTCTCTGGCGGACGGAAGTTGTAACGGAATACCCCAGGACGGCAGCAGGCAGCTTGCTAGCATGGACAGCCAGCGGAGGTGTAGCCCCTAAATTGAGAGGCATCAGTTTGCAGGCAAAGCGGTACATGCGATGCACCCATCATACATAAGAATAGAGTTGGTGATCGCTGATCAGGGCTGACACTGGTGCGACTTTTATAGTGCAAGGCGTTGCGGGCTGGGATCTTGCTGGCCCATGGCCTACTTCGATTTGAGTGGCCACCTCAACCTTGAACGACAAAGGCGAAGCAGACCCAATGTCCCGGAAGAAACGGGAGCTGGAAGGACAGAACAGAACAGGACTACATGATGCCTGGGTGAGTACCTGATAGTTGACAGATTGTTCATCGGGTTCTGGAAGCCCTGCCTAGTCTGGACCTATGTAGCTATGTACTATGGATCGCCATGCCACCCGTCACACGCATTAAAACATGCGGCCGGCGTTTGCATAGTGGCATCTTCCCCCCCCAAGTGGGTTGCTAACGCGTACCTCAACTACCTAGCTGTAAGTTGTTGTTGAAATTGACCTCACCTTTCACATCCGAAAAAAGGGTACATCGAATCATATACCCGCCCGCATGATGTAAGTGAATGCATATCGCCAATGCCCTGTCCATACCTATTGACTTCCAGCAGCACGCAATCCCCAAAATCTAGGGAACATAAATTTCGAAAAAAAAACAAAAAAAACACCAGGCCACCAAACACCGAAATCTAGGCCGTTTGAGAGGACAGAGGTTTCCATAATCGCAAGGGTTTGGAACTTCTGTCAGTGCCAAGTGATGCCACGAGGTGTCCCCCTCAGCTGGTTTGGGAATAGTAGCCACCATCCGGGCAGCCAGCTGAGGCGCAGACCGCCTGGAAATGGATGATGCAGGAAATACGTGTGCCGCCATAGGCTCAACCCTCTGGACGGTTTCGGGGGGAGGGGAAAGAAGGGGGGCAGCCAGCAGCACTGGCAACTGCAACTGGACTGGCAGCAACAGCCACAGAACCGGTTTAGTACCCCACAGGTCCAAGTGAATCTGGAATCCTTCCATGGTGCTGGGTGCTGGGCGCTTGGTCCTTGGGTGTCGTCTCCCACTGAAGCTGCCAAGCTCCGTAATTCACGGTTTGTGTTTGGTTCGTTCCATCGCCCATCGTCAAAAACGGCCTGACGGCTACAGCGTTCCTTTTTCCTGCGCCAGATCGATCGCGCAAAACTTGGGCAAGTCACACGCCAGAAGCGCAAGAAGCCCAGGCCAGCTAGTTAAGAAAGAGCTCGTCCACTCATTCGCTTCATCAGGAGAGGTACCTGCTGCCGGCAGAGGGGAAAGTCTACTACTACACAATGTAACTGCAACTACAGCAAGCAGCTACTGTACTTACAAACGGGCTATCGTGGATTCGTGGGGACTCACCTGAGCAAGCAAGCATGAGCTCCACGATCCCTGTCCGATGCTTGTTGTTGTCGTAACTAATTCAAGTCCCAGGTACGTAGTACATCAGACACTTCATGACATCGACAAGCCGCGGACTGGGCCAAACAAGCACAAAGTATTTAAATAACCTGCTGCCCTCGAGGTTTCACACCTTGTAAACAGTTACAAAGACCTGATGCATTAATACGCTGCGTTGCATCGTCCCCATCATTTTCCTTATAACAACAAGCCGCCTCTCTCTCTTTCGTCCTTATACCAAGGGGAGTCAGTCGACCGACCAATCCGTCCATCTACCTACATCCTATTGTATCGCTGCGAAACGAAACAACTGTTCCAATCGCCTACCAAACAACTGCAGTATCGCCTCGATATTGTTTAATTTTAACCTTTGAAGGCCGATTCTTGGAGAAAACTCAAGCTTAAAAACTACCAGAACGTGTAAGTTTGGTGCTTGTCAGCCCCTCGCTAGAGGTTGAGCTCTTGTGCACACGCAACACAGACACACACACAAACACCCCGCCTCACGCTGCTAGTTACAGCAATAGCCAGCCCTTCTTTGCAACCCAAATCCAACAATTGGGTAATTGGGTGCGGTCACAGGCCATTCCCAAATCATTGAACAAGAAAGAAGGAGAGAAACTGCTTCCCCGGGCTCTTGGGTTGGCCGGTGCCACGTATAAGCTCGGGCAGGTGCTTTGGGCTAGAGAGACTGCTGATGCAAGTTCTGGTCATCGAGCATTACTCGCTGCAGTGCTATGGCCATTATACCCGTCATTTCACTGCCCATTCGAACGGGAATCACCTCGAAGCCCAGTTCCCGTGCCCCTCCAAAAAGAATGACACCATAGCTTTCCAGCTCTCTTTCTTTGGAATGAACCGTTTCATTGATTTTCTTCTGCCAATTTCTCTTTCCCTTGCTTTATCTACGTGCCCCAACCTAGACTCGTCGCTTATCGCTGCCCTTTTGCTTCTTACGTACTTCTGGATGTGCCTTATCTCGACCTGAGAGATATACCACCAAATTACCTAGGCTCTCAAGCTACCGCACTCGAATGGGGTTGTTTTACTGACCGTAGTTTTGGGGCGTTACAGGAATCCATCGAAGCACGAAATCAGACGAACCAACCACAGCCTGCACCCGGACGACACTACTCGCCGCCGTCGGTCAGCCCAGCTTCGAGTTCCGCTGCATTCCAATCAGGATTCTTGGTGGCATTGATGCGGTGTGTATTGCCTGATACACTTATCTTGCATTGCCCTCTTTTTTTCTCCCGTACTGTAACTCGTGTGCACCTTTGATTCCTTCCCATGCACCTAGCACACATGCACCCCCCTGATTTAGCCAGTGCTCACTACCCAATCCATACGTTGGGCCCCTTATTGGCATTGCAAGGGGCAGTCTGGCTCGGGAGCGACCACCCGACTGGCAAATATAGCCTCAGTCTACCTATTAAACAGATCACGATAACGAAAACTTTGCTTATTACACACACCACAGTCTCTTGTGTCCTTTTATTACCCGAAACCGGCTCTATGTGACTCAAGAGTGTCTTCCCAGCTTGTTACTGACATGATCCTACTATTTCGACAGGTCTCAACTTCGACCATTTGGAAGCAATCGTAACGACGACCCTGTTCACTTCGACCGTTTATAACCTCTGAGGCATTTCGGCATAGCCAATTTGGTTGACCATAATGTCCGCCGCCACCATGCAGCAACCCGTAATCCCACCCCGTCCCTCGAGGAGTCAGGACAACAAGGACAATGGCTCCTCCATGCCCGCGATACCTCCACGACCCACTAAAAGGAGCGTAAACCGATCAGTCTCCCCAAACCATGATCGATTCGCACCCTCTCCCCTGCACGAGGGCTTCTCGAAACCCCGTCAGGCCGGCCAGAGCAGCCTAGGCATGTCTTTGAATGCAAACGACCGTTCGAGCAGTGTAGATCTGCCTACGATCGGCCAGGAGGGGCAGGAATACGCCGCTTTCACGGACGAGCTGGAGGCATCCTCTGACGCTCCCCGCCCTGCCTCGACCTCTCCTGAGCAGACCCGCACAATCGGCGAGGACGTTCAGCTCTTTGCCCCAAAACCTACCATGCCTGCACAGAGCGCGAAGCAGCGAGTCATGACGGTCACCCGTACCGATTCTGACAAAGCCGCTTCTTTTGGCATCGGAAGGCCTACCGTCGAGGACGTATATGGCTACGGCAAAGGCCTCAAGAAGAAGGCCAGTACAACCAGTCAACTTTCTAACGCTGAGAGCCATGTCGAAGATGAACATGGTATTCCCGAGATTGGGCAGCGAGTGCCTATGCTTCACTACGCCGGAGACGTCCAGGCTCCTTCGCCCGCCCCAAGCGTTGCCTTGTCGGAGGCAACTGGCAAGCCTAAGAACCACTCGAGAAAACACAGTGGCCGCACTGGCTTTGATTCCGTCCCCCCGGGCAGCTATGGTCTCCACGGGCACGGCGTCATCCCGGCAGACAAGTTCGAGAAGGCCTACTACGAGAAACACCCGGAGCTGCATAAAAAGGAAATCTACAACCACCTGCACGATCGTGCCCACGATTTCTCAATGAGCAGCGAAGAATTGAACAAGATCGTCCGTGAAACTGCTAGCCGTGGAGCTGGCTTCGGTAAAATCATAATTCCAGCCCCCTAACTTCGGAGCACCTCTAACAAACAAAACAGGTACTGGAGACCATATTTCCACGCCCAGTGAACAGGTTGGACACCAAGCTACCGATGAATACACCTCGAGAATCTCTTCTCCTCGACCACCATCTGCTGCTGCCAAACATGCTGAGCCGGTTACTTCGCCTCTCAAGAGTGGCTTTACCGGGCTTGAGATCTCAGTCGATGACACCGACGATGACGGTGTGATTCACGTTGATGATAATGGCAACCGCAAGGGATACCATAAGTACAGCGGCGAGTCATCGGAGGCTGGTGCAGACACCGAAGAAGGCTACGTAGCTCCTATTCTCGCGTCCGATGAGGTAGCCAAAGGACCGTCGCCTTACGGCTCGCAGCCCGCCGTTGCGCCTCCGGCAGAACGTCGCGGCAGCAGCTACGAGATGGAGCAGCCCCGCAGCCGCCCAAACAGCCGCCCTGCCAGCATCTACAGCCCTCCCCCTCCTGAGATGCATTCTACTCCCCTTGACGATGTTGAGGAGTATGAGCCCCTATTCCCTGAAGATGACAAGGGTGAAAAGAAGCATATGATGCGCCCGGACCAGTTGAAGGAAGCTCGTCACAGGTTCCCTAGCCAGGACGTCTGGGAAGATGCTCCTAACAGTGTACATGCCACAGCAGAGGTACACACACCTGAGCCTTCCGAGGGATTTAGAAGGAGCCGTGCGCAAGAGAAGACCTCTGACATCACCCCTCGCGAAGGCGAGACGATGGCACAGGCATTTGCTAGAAGACAAGAGGAGCTTGCGGAGTTGGAAGACCGTAGTCCTGACCATTTCGCTCAGCACCGCTCGCGACCACCTTCGTGGGTAGAAGGCCAACCCCATCTCAATACGGAGGTGCAAGCAGCGAGGTCAAAGTCCGCACACCGATTTCCTAGTCGTGATGTATGGGAGGATACGCCCGACTCCCTCCAATTTACTACCACCGTCTCTACCCCACAGGGTGACGACAAGGAACCAGAGTCCCCTGTTGAGCAGCAGGCGACCTCTGGTAAGCCTTCGATACCTGCCAGGCCCCCTAAGAAGCAGGCCTCAGGTGACGATAAGCCCGCTATCCCAGATCGTCCGAAACCGCAAATTCCGGCCCGCCCTTCCAAGTCACCCGTCGGAACACGGGAATCAGAATCATCAAAACAGAAGCCTACAGTTCCGGCTCGACCGGTAGGTGGCAAGATTGCCGCCCTGCAAGCTGGGTTCATGTCCGATCTCAACAAGCGGTTACAGCTTGGACCTCAGGCCCCTAAGAAGGATGAGCCCAAGGAGGAGGAAGCCGAGGAGAAGGAGAAGGAAAAAGCCCCCCTTTCTGATGCTCGTAAGGGTCGTGCCAGGGGCCCACAGCGACGAGCGCCGACAAAGGCCAAGAGCCCGAGCCCAAGCGCCATGTCGACCACCGTGGACGGTAAACCCGTGCTGAGTTTTTCGACTACGAGGGTCTTGTGGTCCATCGATGAGGAGGGAACCATGACGGTCGATGGCCTTGGTCAGCCTATTCTTACAGATAGCGAAACGAAAGGCTCCGTGGAGAAGACCGAATCTAAAGTCGAAGAAGAAACCAAGGAATCGGAGCCAGTCAAGGAATCTATAATGGAACCTGCCAAGGAATCTGTCACGGAAACGACCCCGGAAGCGACTAAGGAACCAATTACAGACTCGGCCACTGCCAATAAACCTACGGAGGAGTCGACAGAGACCAAATCATCGACAGAAGAAAGCGCCCCTATCGAGGAAACTAAGACATTAGCAACTAACACGGCGGGCGAGTCGATATTGGAAGAGACAGTAGACAAGAAGCCTGAGGGAGATCAGGTACAAGCTGTCGAGGGTGTGAAAGACGAGGTGGTGAACTGATCGTCGGAGCCTCACATACACGGTGAAGAGTAATAGCTGCGCTTTGATTTCTTTTTTTATCACTTAACCTCCTGGTCTAACGCCTTGGGAGTACGGCCTTTTCATGATGGGAAGTTGAGCGGACTAATTTTGGAAAACGAACAAAGAGGAGTTAGTCCTCTGGGGGAAGGGGGGACTCATTGGAGATGTGTGGTGTGGTGTTTTGAGTGTGTGCGTGTGTAGAAACTGGCAAGGATGGGGTTTGCCTTCATCCTATTGGTTAAGTGTTGGTGTTTCGCAGATAGCTTCTCGTTGAATAGGTCAGCATCCGTTCCTTTCGCGTCCTAGGTGGTACCCTAGGATTTCTGACGACTACAACCCGTAAACCTACCCAGCAGCAACCATAGCAGCTATGCCAGTCTGGCGCTCTATTCAACAACACGTCGGATAGCAACAGTAGAATCTTATATAACGTCAAGCCAGATCTAAGGATAAAGAGAACATATACATATATTTGTGCATTATTCCGCGATGAGGACGTGACTGTCCGGAGCATGCGTCTGGTCCATTTCCTCCTCATGGGTAAGGATAGACCGTGTGAAAAGATGGCCCAGGAAAAGTGTTGAAGGGCGAGGAAGACTTTGACAGATTTGGACCACACGCGATGATGCCATTGTGGATGCCCAGAACTAAATCCTGGCCTAGGCTTTTGGGAAGACATTAGATACTTTTGTCGGGATATATAATGATCGATTCAAGAGTTGCGGATTTCCAATGCCAGGATGAAGTCAATTGCTATATACATACTTAGACTGGCTACAAGCGCCACCAGGCTGTAGACCATAACCAAGATGCGCCGGAAGCTTCATCACTCGAGTTTCTTGAAGTGACTGGCCGATTGTACACATGGCGACAATCAATAATGGTTCATACTGGCAGAGTCTTTGTCCCAGACAGGCGAGAAATTCTCGCGAAACTGGCAATGGTCGGCAACGGGTATAAAGCCCATTGCCAAAGACTTTGGCTGGAGAGGGGAGGGAATTCACATCGCATCTTGGATCTTGGTCGGCCTCAGTCATTTGATTGCTGTTGATACGCAATCCAGGGCTCCAAAACCATTTCATCAATAACAAAGCAAAAGCTGAAAGTGTTTGCTGCTCTTCATGGCCTGTGACTCATACGCCTTTTCTTTACTTACTCACTACACTGCCCCTTGCGGCAGCAGCAGCTGAAGGAGCCCAAGCTCGCGTTAGTCAGATTCGGAAGGAAGCCAATAAATAATTCACCAACAATAGTGGCGGAGCAACATCGCATCTACATTAGACGAGGGGGAAAACGACCTGCTGGTTGCTATTTTATTTACGCCTCTACGCATCATCCTCCTCGTACTCACTCTCACGCTGGCAGAACACGCCCAAATAGAAAACACCATCGTTGGCCAACCTGAGATGGCTGATACAGGACAGTCGCAAATTGACAACATCACTGTGGATCGGCTTGAGATGGCAAATGCTGGTCACTCACAAACTGATAATACCACTTTGGACGAAGCCAATATGGAGGAGTACCTCTTCTCTGAGGACGAGCTCATCGAGCTCTCCTTCTTGCGCGATCTAGAAGTGGACCAGCTCATCAGTGAGGGACTGCTGGGCGACCACTTGCAACTCTCTCAGCCCTTGGACAAAGAGCTCGTCTTTGCCTACGATGAGCTCACCTTGCGCATTCTAGCGGGCCAGCACTACCCGGCCGTCGCAGTAACGTGGAACGTCGAGACCATTGGCCATTCCCTTTCTCGTACCGCCGTCATCGGCCTGCGCGCACGCCTGCACGAGATCGCGGAGGAGGCCAGCCACACGAACAATATGGAGAAGTGGCGGGAGCGCGAGTCCGATGCGGGCTCGGGCATCTACGAACCTACCATGGTGGTGCTTTCGATGGTTAAGGAGACGGTTGCGCACATTGCAGAGTATCGGCGCAAAGTCGAAGAGCGTGCACCACTAAAGCAATCCTGGAAGGACCAGCAGCCGCCGAAGTCGGGGCATCCCCAGATGAAGCAAGCGGCGAATATCACCCATATCAATCGAGGAACGGCATTCGAGCTTCTGGGGAAGACGGCCGCAGATATCGTTTGCAAGATCCCGCCACAATTCCGTGTTTTGCATGTGGAAGAAGTGCTCCGGCAAGATCTGGTACAGGCCTTTCAAAGACGCCAGGAGGCGCTCCGCCAGCAGCTCCTCGGCAGATCAGTCAACTATCTCTCTCGCTTTGTACCACCCCAGGTTGCACACAAGAATCGAGGAGAAGACTTGGTGGAGCACATCGTCAAGCCGCACCAGACCTGGCACGGCACACAGCGTCAATTCGTCCCGTCCATTGTTCGGCATGGATTCTTGAAACCAGGCGCAAGGAATCCCACCACGAATGCCGAACACGGGGTTCGGTGCGGTTCGACGTATGGGCGTGGCATCTATAGCAGCCCTGACCCGGCCTTCTCCCTCTCGTACTCGAACTGGGACTGCGAGGCGACTACCCCGGACCAGTACTTCGGGCTCAAGCTGATCATCTGCGCGACGTTGATGGGCCGGGCGAGCAGGGTGCTCCGGGAGGACAACTGGCGCGAAAAGAGCGAGACCCATAGCAGCGAGGTCGACTCGTACGTGGCCAACCGGGAGTTCGAGTACATCGTCTTCAGCCCGGCCCAGATCGTACCCGTCTACGTCGTACACCTGGACTGGGGCGAGCACAATGCAGCACACTTTGCCAACCTGTCCGCGGACCCGACTCAGTGGACCAGGGCGGCGCTGTCCAAGACGCACAAACGGCTCCTGCGGGACCAGCAGAAGGAGATATGGCCTGACGAGGCCCGACGTGCTAAACAGGCCATCATGGCGCGGGCCGCCAAGTGGTTCCCTTACGGCTACGGTCCGGCCACCAACGGAAAGTTCGTGGTCGAGGAGGTCGGCGAGGTAGACGACGATGAAGAGGAGTACGGTGCTTACCAGGCGTTGCGGGGCGAGGGTGAGGGCGAGGACACGGACAAAGGCAAACGCAACATGGACTTCTGGAGCTGGGTCAAGGCGGCGGCCGTGGAAGAAGAGGCCGAAGAGAGTGAGTTTGCAGACAAGTTCCGCAAGGGCAAGAGAGAGGACGAATACTGGAAGGAGCGGTCCGGCAAAGGAGACGGATCGCGACCGGCTTTTGTCCCGAACTGGAACGACATACCCGATCCGGTGGTTCTGGGACACAGCGATGACGAAGACGAAGACAGAGAAGAGGAGAGCGAAGAGGATGAGGATTACGGGCTGGAGAGACTGCTGATCTGAGTTGGAGATCAAGACAGCAGCGATGAAGTTCTGTTATTGCGGAAGGCTTTGGTTCTACCTACATTGTAGATATTGAGTTTCCTGGTCGAGTAGATGTAGCGATGTATGAAGTCAGCGTCAACAGCGATGATACCCAATTCAATTCTGTCTCTTTCCCATAGTAACTACGTTCTTTTTTCTTCTCTTCTTTTCCCTTCTTTTCTCAATAGTAGTTGGATTGTGTCCCAGACCAATGGTTCATGGCGTACAACGGGCGAAGAAAAAAAAACCGGAGAGTGAATTCAAGGTAGGTACTGCGGATAGCGCATTCCACTTGACGTACTGATGACAAGCTTCCAGAATTCCAGAAAAGTCGATATCTTGTTCACAGCAAGATCAGGATCAAGATGACCAACTAGCACTACAATTATTACACACTTGAGAGAATAGTTGGCGATCCGCTCCATTTCTCCAGGTTTTTCTGTTACGTACGTAGCCGGGTTGCAGCGAGACCGCATTGTACAGGGTTGTACAGGGTTGTCGGTCTCGGAGCCACACCCCTGCATTAGACTGGCTTCTACAGTCTGTACAGCGCAGCACAAACTCCACGGTCGGGCGGCTGGGCGGCTAGCGTTGTCCATGGCAACCCAACGACCTCACCAAATCCCCCCAATGTCAATAACCAATTCAGCTGGCAAAGAGTGCAAAAGCGAGGAAAGAGAGGGAGAGAGGGAGAAGTCGGTGAGCTTTCAACCCACCCTACCCAGCCTAGCCATGGATGTCTTGCCGCGCACCACACACCACACCATACCACCCACGCCCACGCCCACGCTCACACCCACCTACATCACGTACATTCCCTAATCCCACCTTTTACACCTACACGTACATTTACATGGACACATTTTTCCGACGATTGGTACCGTCTCGACATAACCGTCCTTTCTAATCTAATTTTGAGGAATCCAGGTGTGCAGGTCGGATTCTTTTAATACATCCCATACCAGAGGTACCATATCACACCATACCGCACCCTACGAGTCGATAACAAGCCAAGCCAAGTCAAGTCGAGTCGAGTCGAGTCGAGTCGAGTCGAGCCTGTGGAATTCGAGAGAAATCACTTGCTCACTTGCCCATTGCATTCATTGCATTGCAACCAAAGCGGCCGCGCCATCAGCCAAACCACCCCTCGTATGCCCTAGGAGCATATTAAATATTAATTCCATCTTCTGTTTGTAACGGCCCTTTTTGAGTGTCGGGCATCATGCCTGCCGCTACTGAAGGCCCGACAGTGGCACTGTCGTGTAAGTCTTTCTTTTTTTTTTATCCCCTCATCCGTTGATTCTCCAGCTTGGTACTACTGTGTATAAGCAAGCACATGATGTGATGAGCGAAGGCACTTGGACCATATACTGACCGACACGGTTTCTCCACAACAGTTGCCAACAACTTCTGGGGAAAGGAAGATGCAGGTGTGCCACCCTTGCTCGATCGCATGCTCGCGGCCAAGCAGACAAATGACGAACTGCGATCCTTCTACGCCGCCCGCGCATCCATCGAGGATGAATACGCCAGGAAGCTCCTGCAGCTGAGCCGGAAGTCGCTGGGCTCCCACGAGACCGGCGGCTTAAAGACGTCACTCGACACAGTCCGCGGTGAGGTCGAGTCCATCGCCAAGCAGCACTCGAGCATTGCCAACCAGATGAAGACGGAGCTCGAGGAGCCCCTGGCCGCCTTTGCCGGTGGCATGAAGGAGCGTCGCAAGATTGTCCAGAACACGGTCGAGAAGTTGCTCAAGGTCAAGGTGCAGCAGACGCAGTCGGTCAACAAGACGCGGGACCGCTACGAGCAGGAGTGCCTCAAGATCAAGGGCTACCTTGCGCAGGGTCACATGGTTATGGGCCAGGAAGAGCGCAAGAACAAGGCCAAGCTGGAGAAGACCCAGATCAGCTTGGCCACCACCAACACCGAGTACGAGAACGCCATCAAGGCCCTCGAGGACACCACGGTCCGCTGGAACCGCGAGTGGAAGGCCGCCGCCGACAAGTTCCAGGACCTCGAGGAGGAGCGCCTTGACTTCACCAAGAGCTCGCTGTGGACCTTCGCCAACATCGCCTCGACTGTCTGCGTTAGCGACGATGCGTCGTGCGAGAAGATCCGCCTGTCGCTCGAGAAGATGGAGGTTGAGAAGGACATCATCAACTTCATCACCGAGCGGGGCACGGGGCAGGAGATCCCCGACCCGCCCAAGTACATCAACTTCTGCAGGGGAGACGTGGAAGACCACGAGTCGATAGCGTCGGTGGATCATGACGATGCCTACTCAGTAGCGCAGTTCCCGCGAAGCATCAACCCGGCCTTCCGCAGCTCTTCACCGCAGCCTTCTACCTACAGTTCCCATCACGACCCTAACTCATCTCTGGCGCGCGACCTTGCTCACCAAGATCCTCTCCCGCCTGTGAGCAGAGAGCCGGTGCGTGAGCCGGTACGAGAGCCTGTCCGGGAACCCGTACGTGAACCTGTCCGGGAACCCGTACGTGAACCTGCCCGGGAGCCCGTTCGCGAGCCAATGCGGGAGCCAATGCGGGAGCCAATGCGGGAGCCTGTTCGTGAGCCCATCCGTGAGCCCATCCGTGAGCCTGTCCGTGAGCCTGTCCGTGAGCCTGTCCGTGAGCCCGTTCGTGAGCCCGTTCGTGAGCCCGTTCGTGAGCCTGCTCGTGAACCTGCTCGTGAACCTGCTCGGGATCCTTACGCTTCCGCAAACCGAGAGTTGGCGTTGGCCCCACACAAGGGCCCTGGTTCCGTCATTCCACCACCCGGCAGTCGTCAGTCAAACATGCTGCAGAAGCAGCAGCATTATGAGACGTCGCAGTTCGCAGCTGTTCCTCACGATCCTTACCCGATGGACGGTATGACGATGTTGTGTCGCACGGATGGTCCTGGCTCTGGCATGAACTCGGCAACAAGCTCTAACTTGTCGGCTCGGCCATCCAGCCGCGACGAGCATAGTGACTACTCGCTCTCTAGTATGGAGCCCCCTAGTGGCCAGGTGTCGCCCATGAAGCAGCCGGAGCCGCCAGCAGCGACCGAGGAGTCTCCCGACAAACGGGTTGCTAAGAAAAAGAGCGGCTTTTTCCAAAACCACAGCCCGTTCAGGAGGAAGAGCACCAAGGACATGCAAGCGCAGAACAACAGAAACACTTGGGGCCCGGTCACTACGCAAAACACACAGCACAACTCGGCATCATCAAGACAGTCACAGATGTATCAGCAACCCAAACGCAACATGGCTTCTGAACGCAGTTTAGTCCCCGAGCGCAGCCTGGCTACGGAACGTGCGGCCAGCCCTGACCCAATTGATGCCAATGCCAGCCTAGCTCTCAACATTGGCCAGAACGTATTTGCTGTCGCCACACCTGATCGTAAGAAGAAGCAGGCCGAGCAGACCCCGGCGGAGGAACTGGACCCCATCGCGCTGGCGCTTGCAGAGCTGAAGGGAGTGACAAGCAACAAGCAGTCAGCGGGCAGGATGTCGGCTGACCACTACCACGGCATTGCGACTCCGGCACCAGGTTCAGAACGGTCGCAGCAGCAGTCCCAACCATTCTCCCGATCTGTGCCAGCGCCGAGGTCCAACAGTGACGTCGCATCTGGCATGCGCGGCACACCGCCTCCTTCGTATGATCAGCAAGTGCAGCGCCTCGGGGTCCCGGCGGCCGCATGCACGAAAAAGGCCATGCAAGCCACTTCGCGCAAATACGAACAGCAGACGCGCGAGATGTTCACGCGCCCCACGCCCAGCTCCTACAACAGCGCTCCCGCTGCACGACCGCCAACTAGGGGGAGCGAGATGCCGCGACCTTCGACAAGAGGCAGCGAAATGCCGCGACCGTCAACCCGGGGAAGTGAGATGCCACGGGCCGCTAGCCCAGCAGTGCCGCGCAGTCTTTCTCCGGGTTTGGGTACCATGCCTGACATGCAAGCTCAAGTGCAGCCCCTCGCGCAGGCCCAGCCGCAACCCAGAGCGCAGCCGGCCCCGGCGCAGCCGCAAGCGGAGCCGCCACGACCGACATACCAACGTTCTGCGTCTCCTAACCCGTACGCTGCTGGCAGCCACCAAGCGCAGGCGGAGCCCGCGCGGCAATCGTACCAGCGTTCTGCGTCTCCTAATCCGTACGCTGCTCCTGCAGCCAACCACCAACCGCAAGCGGAACCTGCGCGGCCATCGTATCAACGGGCAGCATCACCTAACCCGTACGCTGCTGCTCCCCAGCAACCACAGGCAGACCCACGATCATCATTCCACGCGCCATCCCCTGCATCCTTCAACAGCCCCAGGCAACCGGCACGCAGTGACTCCCGGATGACAACGGCGGATTCAAGACGTGGCTCGGAAAACCCCTATTACCATCAGAACTCGCCGAGCACGCAGTCGGTGAACCGGACAGCGTCACCGGCCACTTTCCGAGGCGGGGACTACGACCGACCGAGCAGTGGCCAAATGGGCAGTGATATGGCGATCCAGCTGGCGCCGGTGGGGGGCGAACAAGACGGGTACGGCTCACAGCGTGGACGGGGCGGGGGCAGCAGGCCCGGGACCAGCCAGAGCGGAGCGGTGGCGTTCTACGACGGCAGGTCGATGTCGCAGAGCCGACAGCGAAGCAAGAGCGTGGCGGACCCCAGCAGACAGTATACCAAAGAAGGCCGGCCTATTCTCCATTTTGGTAAGTTGAATACAAACTCCCCCTTTTTTTATTGTTCATGGTGGAGATTACCGTGGCTAACATGGCAATGCAGCACGAGCATTATACTTGTACCAGGCTGCCATCCCCGAGGAGCTGGGTTTCAGTAAGGGAGATTACCTGGCGGTGTTGCGACACCAAGACGATGGATGGTGGGAGGCGGAAATTCACTCTGGCAACGGGGCTGGACGGGGTGGGTTGGTGCCCAGCAACTACCTCCAGCCTTGTTAGAAGAGAGGATTTGGTTGGAACGATGGCATGAATGAATGGACGGAGATGACGACGGAAACGAGGAATGAAATTGGGCAAATTTTCTGTTTGGTTCTTTCTTATTTTCTTTTTTTTTTTTGGGGGGGGGGGGGGGGGGGGGTTTT